>PVJN01022551.1:0-33214 GCA_004026805.1 Lasiurus borealis | reverse complement strand
CAATAAAGTTTTATTGGCACAGAGCCACGCCCATTCTTTTATGCACTGTGCGTGGCAGCCTTCCTGCTGCAACGGCAAACGTGAGTGGTTACAACAAGGTCTGCCATGCCTAAAATATTTATTACTTGGCCCTTGACAGGGAAAGTTTGCTGACCTCTGGTTAGGAGATTGAGTGAATCCTTGCAAGGCACTGAGGACAGTGCCTAAGACGAAGTTAGCACTTAGCAAGCGATAACTGTAGTAATTATTATCATTAAGGCAGGATTATTTGCAGAGAATTACGGGCTTCTTAGTGGATGAGCCTGGACTTGAAATCAGGTCTTTACACTGGGCTTCTGGGCCTCACCACAGTGTCTGTTCTCTGTGTGTTCATTCACCGGCTGAGGTGGAGGGAATTGGTATCCAGACAGGAACACTTCCTATGTCAGGAGGAGGGGGCACGGGCTCTTGTGAAGAGAGCTGGGACCAGTGGGTGGGTGGGGTCTTCAGTCTTCTCAGACCTTCCTCTGTGCACGCGTCCAGTTACCCATTTTCCTGAGCTCCCCCAAACGTCAAGCTCTGGGGCAGGCGGGGACGGTGTATGTGTGTGTGTGTGTGTGTGTGTGTGTGTGTGTGTGTGTATCCTTCGTTCCTGGCTCAGTGCCAGACCAATAATCACAATATTAAAAATAAAAATAATGAGGAGGAAGAATCGGCTACTTCTTATAAGGGTGCCCCTTCCATACCAGCCATGCTGTTGATGTAATAATCCCACTTGCCAGCTAAAGAAACTGAGGTACAGAGGTTGAGGTCACGCAGGCAGTAAACGCCGGAGTCGGGCTCTGACCCCAGGCAGTCTGGCTCCAAGTCTCTGCTTAATAAATATTTGTTGAACGAGTGAGGGAGGGAATTGGCCGTTGGTGTTGGCGGTGGCGCCCTGCCGGTCCCCTTATCTTGTTCCTGGAGTTCGTGAGGGAGGACTCCTCAGCTGTCAGCTGACCCCACCCCAGTCCCATGCTGAACTCTGAATGACCCTGATCTTCTCCCAAGGGATTGAGTGTCCACTGCGGGGATCTTCAGTAAGGAAACTGAGGCCCAGAGAGGGCTGGCGCTTGGCCCCAAGCCACACAGCCTGTTCGTGACGGCTCCTGGAGCTGTGTCTCCCCAGAACATTTTCCCTTTTACCCAGCTGCCTCCCAAGGGTCAGCCTGGCCTCGGAGCCCGTCTCTGCACAGTCTTTGACCTGCTTTCGAGAACATTGGTCCTCCCCTGCCTGGAGCTGAGGTGCCTCCGAGAATTGAACCTTGGCCCAGACAGCCTGTGGGGAGCTGTCTAGATTTTTTTTTTAACCCCCCAGATTGTTTCCAGAAAGCCCCCATTGTGAGGCTGGACATGGGTCTCTGGTCAGGCCCACCTGGGTCGGGGAGGCAACGGAAGGTGAGGACAGGCCAGAACCTCTACCTCCTGACCTCCAGCTGCTGGCTCGGAAGTTCCCTGGTGTCACTTCAGGAGCTGAAGCTAGGAGGGGTGTCAGCAGTTGCCAGCTGTGACCTAGCCCGTGCCCAGCTGGTCCTGGAGCGCTGCTGGGTCCTAAGCAACCCGCAGCAGAGGGCGGGCTCGGAACCACCCGGGCCAGCTCCGGGAGCAGGCTGGGCCTGACGGGATCCGAGTCCGATAAAAGGACAGCATTGCTATTTCAGTTGTGATGGAGAAAGCTGCTTATTTACAGCTCAGAAACTCAGCGGGGACGGGCATTTCAGCGCTCATCTAGCACTTTCCAGCCAGTCACTAATTAATCTTCTGATACCCCTGAGAAATGGGGAGGGGCCGCCACATTTCCATCTGTCAGGCTGGGAAAGCCAGGAGCCCTTTTGTCCCAGCTTGGGCCCAGCCCTGCTCCGAGGGGCCTGGTCTGGTTCCCACCCCCCTGCTCAATTTGGTTCTCATTAAGGTTTTTTTTTTTTTTTCTTGCTTAAATGTGTTGTTCTTACTTCATGGGTGGGAATCTGATATCACCCCATTGGAAACTTTCCTGCTCCTTATCTTCTTGACTCTTGGAGTCAGAAGTTTTCTTTCAAGCTCTTGGAGCAAACAGTCATTATGATACCTGGATTCCTGCCCTAGAATGAGGCAAGGATGGTTCTCTTCCTTCTGTGCAGGAGGAAGTGGGGGGTCAGAGGGCAGCTGGCCAGGGCCACCCGGCTCCCAGAGACAGAGCCAGCGGTGGGAGGAAGTGTCTGCTGGGCTTGGGCCCCTGTTGCTAGGCCCCTGCTCCAGGTCACTTATCCGTCATCCCCCAGATGTGGACGTGTGTGAATGGAGCAGCCCTACTGTGCTTCCTTCTCTCCAACGCCAAGTGCAGATGGGCCCTGCCAGCCATCTAGTCTATCCTGGCATTTTTTCAGCTAAGAAGACAGAGAGAGACCTTGCTGGACTTAACTGACTTCTGATTCTTTTCCTTAGGTTTTTGGCAAGATTATGTTGGTAGAGGTGGCCTCTTCATCTCCTAGGGTATATCCTGTCATACTCTGCTTCTCAGGAATAAAAGCCAGGCTTTTTTAACTCCTAAAAGGAGTCTTTCCCTAAGGGCAGTGGACTCCCCTCTTTGGGGTCCTCGGCAAAGCCGTTTCTCATCCCTTTTTGGAACCGTCTCTTCTTGGTGGTCTAGCTACACAATCAGAAATTCTGAAGGCTTGGGTGGAGGCTGGGGGAGTACATTAGGAGGGAAGAGGGAATTTGGGGGTGAGGGAATAAAAATAGATGCAATGCTTTTTTTTTTTTTTTTAAAGAGCTCCATATAGATTTAAAGTCTTTTTGTTAATTTAGGAACATAAAACCGTGTGATGTATAGCTTGGTTTGCTCGTAAAATTACTAAGTGTGGCATATTTAGAGCTGTGAAAGCTTGGGGTAAAAGGGAAAAAAGTCAGTGAGAATTTTTTTACAAGTCTTTAGGGGAAAATGCATTTTTCTGGTTTTTCCCCCCACCAGGGCCAGGCCCTCCACAGCTCAGGCAGGGGTTGATCATTGCCCGGAGCCTGGATTATACCCGTGCTGGAAGCTGACGGCCGTGTTAGGGCGGGGCTGGCCAGTTTGAGTTAAACAGGCCCTGTGCTCAGCCTCAGAGCCCCAGCCCACCCCACCGTGTCCAGAGGCCGGGCCGCACCTGAAGCCATGACCTTGAGGGCTCAGTGCCGCCCTGTCTTCCTCCTGCTCCTTCCCGCAGCGAGACAGGAAGCGCCCTCTGATCGGGCCTGGACTGCTGCCCAGTGGGCAGTTGGCCACTTGCTTAATGGTCTGTGGGGTTGGGAAGTCATGGAACATTGGGCTCAGAAGGACCTCAGAGGTCAGACGGCCACCCCCCATCCCTTCCTCCCTTGATTTAGTGGTGTCTCAGGGGTCTCCTCCCTGACAGACCCGTTAGGTCACATAGGTTGTCAGAATGTTGCTTTTTACACAGAACACACACGCACATGCATTTGACCTAGTTCTGTGCTCCTGGGACACAGAACACGTCTGTGCCCTCCTCGGCAACAGCACCCGCCTTCCTCCCAGGGTGCCGGGCCCTATGCTGTGTTGGCCAGGCAGGAGCAGGGAAGGAGGCCTGTATCTTACCTTCAGGTTGCTTCGGGAGCAAATAGGGCTGGAGATGAGCAAGGACAGATTGCTCTGGGATCTCTCAGGACTACCTTGTGGAGGAAACCTAGGAAGGCTCCATGGAGGAGGTGGCACTGGAAACAGGTCTTGGACGTGAGGAACACGGTGGGGAAAGGAGGCAAGTACAGTGAGGACAGAGGAACAAGTATAGTGAAGCCACTCTGAAAATACTCAGCGTGTGAGGGTCACATGAGGCATGGGCCATCCCTGCCCTGTTGGGGGTGTTGCGGATTGAGTAATCCAGGTGACAGATGCTGGCGCTGAGGGGCCTGTGTAGAATCTTCTGGGAGTGCAGAGTAGGGGACGATACGGTTTGAGGTTGTGGTGGAGGTGGTCTGAGCGGCCACAGAAAGGAGGTGTCATTGGAGCTGACCTTTCTTCTCTGGGGGAAAACCTGAGACCTCCTTCACCCTTGCTGTGTGTGCACTTGAAGCAACGCCATTGCTTCCGCCCTGCTTCTCAGCAGCTCCCTCGAGTGGCAGGGCTCTGAAGCACGTGCATGCTTGAAAGCCTGAGCTGCCAGGACTGCACCTCAAGCAGAAGCAGCGACATCATTCGCCATCAGCAGGCCTTTCTCCTGTTGTGCCCAGCCCTGGAGGCCAGACAGATGCATCAGGACCGGCCGTTGGTCTCAGAGTGCAGGCAGGGCAGGCAGAGCCCAACCGGTGGGAAACCAGGTTAATCCCCGCAGAGGACTGGGCCAGGGCCCTGGGAGATGGTGGCCTTCACACACTGGGCCTCCCAGGAGGATAGTTTCAGGGGGAGGGGAGCGCTTGGCCAGAGTAGAAAGTGAAGCCCATGGGTGGGTGTGAATCGCATTCTGGAGGGTCTTCCATGTCAGGAGGCCAGCGACACGAAGTTGATTATGTTGTAAGCGGGTCGGAATCCAGGGCTTTAAAGCAGCCAAGTTCATCCGATTATTCAGCATGTGTTTATGACATGTGGGCACTGGCCCAGGCACACGGAAATGTAGCTGCAAAACCCCCAAGGGCCTTGCTCCTGTGGCGCACCTGTTGCAGCAATAAACACATTGTGCTTTGTCCCGTGCTAAAGGCTCTGGAGAAAAGGAGAGGGGGAAGAGGAGGGTCACTGGAGTGTGGGCCGATGCTGTTCTATCCAGGGTGGCCAGAGACCGGGAGAAAGGGAAGTGTTCGCCCTGACAAGATCTGAGGGAAAGTGCCCAGGCACCGGGTCAAGCATATGCAAAGGCCCTGAGGCCCCGAGGATGTCTGTATAGCCTTGTGGCCACAGAGATATGAGCCATGGAGAGAGGGGTAGGACATACGGTGGGAAAGCTGGAAGCAGAGGAGTGGGAGATGTGACTTGCACTTCAGTGGGCCCCTGGTCTAGCTGTAGGGCTGAGATGGATTCCAGGTGGTCAGGGGAGCAGCAGGGAGACTGACAGGAAGGCTGCTGTCATCGCCCCGGATGAGATGGGCCACAGGCTGGATCAGGTTGGCAGTGTGGGGTGGGGGTGGGTCTGGAGGTAGAGATGGCTGTGCTATCTGTTTTTGGAAGATGACTCCAATAGCCTCCCTTGTGGAAGCAGTCCAGAGTCCCCTTACAGTGATGGGGTCCTGCAGGAGGAGGGCTAGGGCAGGGGGCCTCCGACATCAGAGTCTGGGAGGGACAGCATGAATGCTTGTCACAGCTAAGGACCTGGGACGGTGAGTGGCGATAAGGTAGAGCGTGGAGTCTGAATACGGACTAGCACCTCGGTGGTTCCCAAATGGGGGTTCCCTGGCCAGTAGCATCGGTAGCAGCTGGAGCTGTTTGAGGTGCAAATTCGCGGGACCCTCCTGAGACTGCTGAGGCAGAAACCCCGTGCGGTGGGGTCCCGCAGTCTGTGTGCTCGCAAGCCCTCCAGGGGATTCTCATGCTCCACCAAGTGTGAAACTGGTCTCACACTCTGGCCTGACTGCACACACTGAGCTGGGGCGACAGAGCCTCTAAGAAGTTGAGAACGGGGTTTGCAGTTTTCAAAGGAAATCCTGGGTGAATGAAAGAGCCGGGATGTGAGATACCGCCCTCCGGCCAAGGAGGGAGGGAGGAGAAGAGGCAGGACAAGTCCCCCTAGAAAGGTGGGGGCTCGAGGCCCCGAATTTCAGGAGGAGGTGGGTAAGGGGTTGAGGCTCCTGGGTTGCCAGGTCAAGGTCAGCAAACCTCTCTGCTGCTGGTTAGGAGCAAGGAGTCTAGAGTGAGAGCACCGGGTTCTCTCCTGCCTCTGCTCCTGACGGTCGGTGTGGCTCCAGGCAGGTTCCTGACCTTCTCTGGGCCTCAGTGTCCCGGGCTGTTCAGTGGAGCCAGGAGTGCCTCGCTCCTGGGACTGTGCGGAGCATCTGATGAGTTAATCTGCGGAAGCCCAGGCCAAGCCCTGCGGACCATTAGCCTGGATTACTGTTTGGATTAATAGCTCCCAGCTGTGGGCTCCGTGCTGCCCGCGTCCTGGATTCTGGGCTGGTGTCAGAAGAGGGGGCCCTTCCCAGGGGACCTGGCTGACTCCTCCCTGACGGGGGGTTGGTGGCTGGGGCAAAGCAGGCAGGCTTTGCCCAGGAGGCTGGGAGGCCAGCGAGGGTCGGTTTGCTCAGACGCCCGAAATGGCTGTCAGCCAGCGGGACTGTGCACAGCGCCCTGGTCACAAGATGGCAAGTTCTAAATAAGTAAAGAAGAAATGGAATCGCCTTGATTAGATCACCCTGGCCCCTTTCCCACTGTCCCTCCCCTCCCCCACCCCACCCCCGTCATAAAAGCTGAATGGGGTGAACCTCTGCCCGAGTCTAAGTGAATGGTGGGTGTCACTGCCCCACCATCTTCAGTGGAGAGTTTCACTTTAATGAATTCCTTCTTCATCCTCCCCCCTACCTGCCCCCCCCACAAAGGACTCCAGTGTCACCCTTAAGCAAGTGACAGACCCTGCTGCCGCCAGCGCCCCCAAGGCTGACCGCACCTTGTCTCAGACACTGGGGCCCGCTTTGAAGCTGCCCGCCACTGGTCCCCACCCCCTTGTCACTCTTGTCCTATAATTCATTTAGGATTAGCTTTCAGACCTCCTCGACAGTCCTAACTTCTGTTGTCTTGGTAACTGTGTCAACCGTTTGCTGGTTTCCCGTGATTATCTGACAAGAGAAAGGGGGGCAGGCAGGGAACATAAAGGAAGGGGAGGAGGAGATAATGCCTGGGTCTTAATTGAACTCACTGGAGGGGCCCGATGGGGCTGCCTGCGGGAGAGCAGGGGAGAAAGGCCTGGGTGAGGTGAGCAGGCCAGCAGCTGTGTGGAGCCGGGGGGGGGGGGGGGAAGCTCACACAGGCGTCTCACCGCCGAGGAACCAGTGTCAAAAGTATCATCAACCTTTATCTTGGATCGTAAGGGCCCAGGGACAAAGGTCTCACCCCACACCTCTTTCATTTCCCTTTGGGGAAGTTTTGCGCAGGCGAATTTCAGGCACTCTTTTCCTTCAGCAGTAACTGCCTTCCCCCGGGGGCAGGCAAGGCCAGAGGAGCAGTTGCAGGCTCATGGGTGGGTCTGCAGGGCACCAGGACAGTCCAGGGTGGAGGGAGACAAGCACGCGTGGTTATAAAACGGTGTCATTTGATAGGGCTCGCGGATGCAGGGATTCAGAAAGGGCTCGGCGGGATCTGGCTGGTCTCTGCACCGTGATGCCGGGGGCGTCGGGGAAGCAGATTGGAGACGGGAGGTGATGCTGGCTCTTGGCTGCAACCTCAGCCGGGCGCTCGATCCGAACACCTCTGTGTGGCTGGGATTCTTTGCAACATGGTGGCCTCAGGGAAGCATGTACTTCTGATGTGGCAGCTCAGGGGCTCCAAAGGCAGGTGTCCCAGCTCCTAAGGGGGAAGCAACAGGACCTGCCTCAGAAGTGCCCTGGTGTTGCGTATGCCACCATCTGTCCCTTACAAGTGAGGGTCGGCCCTCCCAGGTTCGCTGCGAGAGGAACTAGGCTCTGGCTTTTGACTGGGGGGTAGCAAGGGGTTAGGAAAGCATGAGAGGTGGAGATGGAATTGACGTTGCCTCTTTGGACAATGGTCTGTGACACACACACCCCACCCACCTACCCTCTGCATTTCCAGGTAGAAAATGGCCTTGCCTTTCCCAGAGAAGATTCTATGCTTTACCAGGCACAGCTTCTGAAGGGTCCCCAGGACGCATGTGGCGGGGCTGCAGGCACAGGCCTGGGTGCTCTGGTGGGACAGCTGGGAAGCTTCCCACCAGGGGGTGGCAGGGAGATCCCCAATGTCAGGTTCCCCGGCCAGGGCTGTACAGACCGGGGTTCGCCCTTAAACTAAGGGCATTGTTTCTTGTTGATGAAGAAAGTCCAGCCCCTCACCAGAATCAGTGGGAAGACCAGAGTGCCTTTTGGGGGTGCTGCTAATGAGCTATGTCTGATTTTTATGAAACTCTGCGGTAAATTATTAATTTGTGCCAGAAATGAAAGTGTGGAACTGGATAGACTCATGAATATTCATCTGGACTTCAGCACACGGGGGCTGATCGGTGGCGAGAGCAGCCAGCGAGACTCGTGACCCAGATACGGGCGAGCCACCCGGGAGAGGAACCTGTCACTCTGCTCTCTCAGTTTCTTGGGCCAGAGATGGGGCTGATAACTCGCAAATCACTAGCGCAGTCGCATCGAGACCATACCGGGGCCTGCTTGAGAGAGAGGAGCCTTAGCCAGATGCTTCCTGACCCCCAAGTTTCACAGCAGACGGTTGGCGTTGGGGAGTTACTGGTGGTGGTGATGGTGATGCCTGCATGGAAAGACTGGAAGCCACCATTCCCTGCCTCGGTTCCTCTCTAAAGCAGTGGTTCTCAACCTTCCTAATGCCACGTCCCTTTAATGCAGGTCCTCATGTTGTGGTGACCCTCAACCATAAAATTATTTTTGTTGCTAAAGTAATAATTTTATGGTTGGGGGTCACCACAACATGAGGACCTGCATTAAAGGGATGTGGCATTAGGAAGGTTGAGAACCACTGCCCTAAAGTCTGAGGCTCAGTACCGGGGACCCCATGGTGAGGAGGGTCCCCTTTGAGGAACCTACTTGACATAGCAAGCTAGCATCTCCAGCATGGTTCTGCTGGGGCCCGCTCCTCCTTGACCGAACCAACGTCCTTGGGAGTCAGCACCCTGCCCATCTGTCTGCCTGACCTCTGCCTCTCCTCCACTCGCAGGTCAGGCTGTTTCCCCTGCCTAGGGTGCCACCTCGGAAGTCTGGAAGCCTTTGTGGGCTAACCCCCCCCCTTTTAACTAGCCTTTCCTTCCTGTGCTCCCAGGTTATGCTAATCAGGAGCGACTTTCCAACCTAGCTCATTGTTTTTTGTTTTTTTTTTTAAATATATTTTATTTATTTTTCACAGAGAGGAAGGGAGAGGGATAGAAACAGAAGCATCGATGAGAGAGAGACATCGATCAGCCGCCTCCTGCACACCCCACACTGGAGATGTGCCTGCAAGCAAGGTACATGCCCCCGACCAGAATCGAACCTGGGACACTTCAGTCCGAAGGCCGACACTCTATCCACTGAGCCAAATTGGTCTCGGCCCTAGCTCTTTGTTGATAAGGCAGCATAGAATGGTCGTTGAGTTCTATGCTTCTTGGGAGCCATTTACTTCTTGGGAGACCTCAGGCTCCTTAAACGCACTGTGCCTCAGTTTACTCATGGGTCAAGGGTAGAGAGTCCTACTTCCTGGCTGTGAACGTTGAAAGGGTTTGTACACTTTGAGTGCTCACAGTAGGTTGTCCGTGTTGACCCGCTGGGGTTATCGTTGTTCGTGTGATTGTCATCATCATCTTATTTCCTTCGGGGATCAGAGCTCTAGGGCAGGCCTCCCTGTCACAGGGGGCCTCTGCAGGCGACGTCAGTCTTGCTGTTAATGTGCGTTTCCCCTGCTTCTGGGGAACCGATGACTTCAGTTCCCGCTGCCATCACGACCCGCCTCGGGGAAGGCCTCCGCACTGCCGCGCCGGGCTCCTGCGGGTGTTGACGGGGCTCTCGTGTGTGTCACGGTCCCCGGAGACCGCCTCTGTGTGGAGCTGAGGCCACTTCCTGCCTGGGCGCTGGGGGTGGAGGCAGAGGTTTCGATCGCCCGCCTCGCAGAGGAGGACACCGAACATCGAGGTTTCTGGCAGCTTCCGGGGTTACAGCCAAGAGCTGAAGTGCGGTCCTGGGCTCCCAGGCTGAACTGACTGTTCCCTGCAGCGAGCTTTTCAGAGAAACGGCTCTCGGGCAGGCTGGGTGTCCAGATGGGAGTCAGTGTCGCCTGAGTCCCAGACACACAGGCCGGTTCTGGGGGCCGCCTGCAGGGTGGCTCTGTTCTGCATGGCCTTGGCACTTGGTCAGTGTCTGCCTTCGAGGCCTGGGCATCAAGGGAGATCCTCAGAGCCCAGAGTCGAGGGAGGCTGGCGAGTATGTGGTTGTGAGAGGGACCCCGCTGGGGGGAGGGAGGCCTCCCGCTTGGCTCAGCTGTACCAGTGATTGGGGAAGAGGCGGTCTTTGGGGTTCTGCAGGTGGGCTGTTAGCAGGCTCTCGGAGAACGGACACCTGCTGGGTGGCAAAGCTGTGGCACTTAATCCCTGCTTGCAGAGAGGTTTGTGAAAAGCCTGTGAGGTTTTACGTGGCTTATTGAAACCAATAACTCCACCTGCCTGCTTTTCATCCTGGTGTTTCATGCCTTTGACTCGGGGCTCTGCACCTCCCAGGTGCTCGGGCTAGAGGAGAGGCAGGCAGCGTGTCAGACCAGTGGGGCAAGCCGAGTGGAAGGAATAATAAAGCAAATAGCCCGCAACCAATTTTGTTCTCCTTGCCCCGGTTTGGAAAGAGACGTTGGCTTCTTGCAACTGCCACTGCCAGGGCATTCCCGTGCACCTGCTGGGTGCCAGGCTTGGGAGGGGCTGAGAGGAGGATCGAAAGTAAGTCACAGGTCATGCCTTCCAGGCAACTCCTGGCCACCTGAGGTGGGGGTAGGGGTGCCAGGGCTCAGCCATGCATGCATGGACTACTCGCTCTGAGCTTTGGAAGGATGCATATGGATGCTCCAGGGGCTTAGAGAATGGGAAGTTCCCATTTGGCTGGAGCGATCAGAGCGGGCTTCCTGCAGGAGGTGGTATTAGAAGCAGATTCTAAAGAGTTTGTGGGTTTGGAAAGGGGAAAAGAGGGGAAGTGTGAAGAAGGGAGGAGACACAAACTCTACTGTGCACTCCAATGGCCTGGGACGATAAGGGGCAGGTTTTGATTCAAATGAAACAAGCCACATGGGGACTTTCCCTCCCCCCGTAAGCTGCGGAGGCCATCGGCACCTGCCCCAGGCCCAGGTGGCACTGCCGTGGCTGGTCTGGAGGCTGTACTTTGAGTAGTGAGGGTCTAGGCAAGGGGTGGGGACACTTTTTTCTGTCAGGGGCCATGTGGGTATTTATAACATCACTTGACGGTCATACAAAATTATCAGCTTAAAAATGAGCCTGCTACATGTGGTCAAATTACCTCACCCCGAATACCTTGGCAAGGCCCGACCAAGTGATTTCTTGGGCCTCACACGGCCCTCAGGCTGCACATTCCCCACCCCCGGTCCAGACCTCGCCGGTAAGTGGCCATTGAAACGTAAAAAGTAAATAAATTGAAACGAAACAGAATTAGAACTTCCGTTCCTCAGTCACAGCGCTCCATTTCCTGTGTGGGGCCGGTGGCCACTGTACTGAGTTTGCGGCCAGAGGGAATCCCTGGAATGAGGGCTTGCCCCGCCCATAGCATTGAGCGCAGGAAGAACTGAAGCAGGGGGACGGTTCGCAGGTGACAAGAGCCCAGACAAGCGAGGGAGGGCCGGAGCCATTATGGAGGTCTGGCTGGCCATGCGGTGCCAGGGAGGAGGCGGAAGTGAGAGATGTGTGGAGGCCGGAGAGCTGGCATCCGTGCCCATCCATGAAGTGGGGGGGTGACTTGGGATAGGGGTGGGGCCAGAAACCACCAAGTGACAGTTTGACGAAGGAAAAAGTGGTTTCTATCATAAAATGGCATGGAATTTGGGGACCCGGGGGGCCGCTGGAGAACAGTCCTAGTGATCTCCGTGTGTGTGTGTGTGTGTGTGTGTACACACCTAATCTCCCAAAGTGGGGTGCCTTTTAAAAGCTCTCCAAACCACTTCCCTCTCTCACGCGTCTGCACATGCTCATGCACACCCCTGGGAGGCCCGGAAGGACAGGGTACCCTTTGCTGTCAGAGCAGAAGATGTGCTTTGTCAGGAGCACACACCTGATTGAAGCTGTTCTGGAACCCAGCTCCTCTCCCCTAATTTCCACGAGCTTTCCCCACCCTGGGGGTCCCCACAATCTCAAGATCTTAGTGACAGCTTCCAAGGGCTAGAGAAGATCCAGGATTCTGTGAATCACCGGGAGGGCTTCCTGAAAGGAGCATGGTCACCCCTAACTGCCTTCCCCTGCAGGGCATTCCCCACAAGCAAAGGCCTGGATACCAGGGAAACTTGGACTGAAGAGGAGGTTTAAATATATCTATATATATATTGATTTCAGAGAGGAAGGGAGAAAGAGAGAGAGGAACACCAATGATGAGAGAAAATCATTGATTGGCTGCCTCCTGCGCGTCCCCCACTGGGGATCGAATCTGAAACTCCAGCAGGTGCCCCAACTGGGAATGGAACCCTGACTTCCTGGTTCATCGGTCAACACTCAACCACTGAGCCAGGCTGACCTGGCAAGAGGAGGTGTTTGTTTGTTTGTTTGCTAATCCTCGCCCAAGGATATATTTCCATTGATTTTTAGAGAGAGGGGACGAGAGGTAGAAGACAGAGAGTGATATAGATGTGAGAGGGACACATTGATGGATTACCTCCTACATGTGCTCCACCTGGAGGTGGGGATCGAGCCTGAAACCAGAATTGTGCCCTTGACCAGAATCAAACCCAGGACACTTCTGCCTGCAGGCCAACACTATCACCGAGCCAAACCCACTAGGGCAGTGCTTGGCCAACTCAGTCAGCAGAGCCAAATATCAACGGTACAACGATTGAGATTTCTTTTGAGAGCCAAAAATTTTAAACTTAAACTATAGAGGTAGGTACATAGTTATTAACTTAATTAGGGTACTCTTTCAATTACACTATACATGCCCACCTGCAGGTGGTATTGTATGGAAGAGCCACACTCAAGGGGCCAAAGAGCCGCCGTTTGCCGACCACTGGGCTAGGGCAAGAGGAGATGTTGACTGTGTTAGGGACTGTCGGGGTTCTGGGCATGGCAGGTCTGCTTCTGGGATTGCCTGGAATGGCAGGCAAGGAGTTTAAGTGGCTCCAACCTTACCAATCCCTGTCAGACAAGTACTCTCATCACCAATCCCGTTTGCAGCAGAGGAAACTGGGCACAGAGAAGTTAAGTGAGTTGCCAAGGTCACACAGCTAGTCGGTGGTAGAGCCAGGATTTGAATGTCGACATCCTGATTTCAAAGGCAATAACGACTTCCCTGTTTTCCAGCCTCTCAGTTACATGCCCCTGTACCCCAATATCACGGCACAAAACACACAGGATATAGAGGCAAGCATCCCTCCCCCAGTGTGGGGGCTCTCCGCCTTTAACCTTTCATTTCTGAGTCTCCCTTGGGTTTTTAAAAAAAAATTATTGAGTTAAAATTCAGACGCAATAAACATCACACTTTAAAGTGAAATTCGGTGGTGGTTAATTCAGTCACCCAAGTGGTGCAGCCGTCGCCTGTCTGGTTCCAGGATAGCTTTTCCCCCCAGAAGCAGCACTGTCCCCACTAGCAATCACTCACCATTGCACTCCATTATCTGAGCCCTGGACAGCCACGCATGGACTTTTCGTCTCCATAGGTTTGCTTGTCCTGGGTTAGTGCGTATGAGTATGAACCACACACTGTGTGTGGTCGTCTCTTTCTGGCTTCTACCACTTAGCACATAATGTTCTCAAGGTTCATCCCATGTTGTAGGTGAATCAGGACTTCATTCGTTCCTGTGGCTGAATAATCTTCCATTGTATGGGTGGACCGCGTTTCATTGATCCATTCTTCATGGATGGACATTTGGGCTGTTTCCACTGTTTGCCTATCCTATAGAATAAAAGCATGGCATGCAAATTGTCCCCTCCACCTGGACTTCGTCCTGGAGTTCCACCAGGGAGCGGGGCCGGCTGGGGAAAGGGAGGAAGTACCTGGCCAGCAGCCGAGAGGGACCCCTCTAGTTATGAATGATGCTGCTGTACACACTCATGTACACGTGTTTCTGGGGGTGTAAGTTTGTGTTTCTCTTGCGTGTATACCTCAAGAGTAAAATTCCTGGATGAGATGATAACTCTCCATTTAAACTCTTGGGCAGCTGCCACGCTGTTCTCCTGAGTGTCAGTTTTCACAGCTGTAAAATGGAGCCATGTCCCTTGGATCTGCTGTTTTTCTGTATCAAGTGACACGTGTTCATTGGAAACGCTAAGGAGCCAATGAAGACTTTTCACTGCCGTTATTAATAGCAACACCAAGGCCACCTCAGCAGGCGAGGCCGGAGCAGTGGCCCTTGTGTGGCCCCTCTCTGCCCGGGAAGCATTTTCCCTCTGGCTCAGAACGGACTCATTGTAAATGTCACCCTTCGTGGGGTTCTGGGGAACTTCCTGAGGATTCGAGGGAAATTTCTCCAGAGCGGAGCTCCATAGAAAAAGGAGTGCTGAAACCGGTTTGGTTCAGTGGATAGAGCATTGGCCTGTGGACAGAAGGGTCCCAGGTTTGATTCTGGTCAGGGCATGTGCCTTGGTTGCGGGCACATCCCCAGTAGGGGGCGTGCAGGAGGCGGCTGATCGATGTCTCTCTCTCATCGATGTTTCTGGCTCTCTATCCCTCTCCCTTCCTCTCTGTAAAAAATCAATAAAAAATATTTAAAAGAAAAAGGAGTGAAGGCTGGGACACGAAGGGGACCTCTGCCACCCTCCTGTGGGTGGGATTTTCTGGACAACTTGGGCGGACGCAGTGTGGCCTCCTTGGCCAGGGCAGAGTGGGTTGCCCCAGGAGCTCAGGTGCAGAGGGCTGGTTTCAGAGGGGCCTGGTCTACATGGGTGGGAGGGAGAGGCACCCAGGCCTCCTGTCTGGTTCTGACAGACAGCCCTGGAGCCTGAGTTTTTCTTGGAGGGTATCCAGCTAGTGCCGAGCTGGCCTGGCCCCTGCGCTCTGCTGGGAGAGAAAGGAAGCTATTGAGGGCCGGCCATGG
The DNA here is from genome assembly GCA_004026805.1 of Lasiurus borealis. NCBI lineage: Eukaryota > Metazoa > Chordata > Mammalia > Chiroptera > Vespertilionidae > Lasiurus > Lasiurus borealis. Next base: position 18,351 of record PVJN01022551.1, on the reverse strand, counting down.
AGGTTGTAAACGGGACCAGTGGCCCTCCAGCATGCTTGCCCTCAGCTCTCCTGTGGGAGTCCAGCCTGGGGAAATCCCAGTTATCTGTTACTGAGCCGGAGGGCAAGTGACTTACCCAGGATCACACAGAGAGGGCAAGTGACTTCCCCAGGGTCACACAGCAAGGGAGGAAGGCGCCTCCTGACGCCAGCCCGTGCCTTTTAGCAGCTCCCGCATCCTCTCCTGCCCTCTGAGACAGCCTCTCCCATCCCATTAAAACCCGAGGCTTAATCCCCTCAGGTCAGCAGGGGCCACAGTCCACGAAGCTGCCCCTCGCTCATCTTGACACGGCCTCGGGGTCAGGAGGCCACGGAGCAGCCTTACAGAAGAGATCCCGGAACGACAGAGTTCATTTCCGGGGATCTCCGCCCCACCTCGGGAGGGCTCTTCAACCGTGATACCAAGAGCCCACTGGCGAGCAGGTCTGGGAACACGGCAGATGTTCTTGGAGAAAGCACTTTCCACCAGGTTTCTGGGCCATTAAATACAATGCAGATTGGGACAATAAGGAAGAATGGAAGTACTTCCCAGCTCTGCTGAGGTTGGGAGGGTTTCTCTCGCGCTTCCTAGAAGGCGGGCCCGAAGAGTTCCCTCCTCCTCCCCCATCTGCAGCTTGAGAGGGAGGCAGCCTGGCATTTGTCCTTGCCACCTTGGAGACCTGCCACTGCCCTCCTGGCCCCTGAGCCTGACAGGGTTATCGGGATCTGCTGGGGGCGGGGGGGAGAATGTAACCCCCAGCGCCCCCCTTTAGATTTATGGAAGTGCTCCCTCCTGACAAGGCCTGTAGCAGCCCCCTTGCCCTGGCAGCCAGCAGCTTGCTTAAAAGGTTAATCCCCTCCCTCGGTGGCTGCTGCGCCCTGCGTCCCCTCTCCCCCCCTCCCCCCAGCTTTTTACGCTCCAGTTAATTAAATGTGGCTGACTATTGTCAGAAGACAAAGTTGGATATTTATTACACCTTGGCGCTCCCGAAAGTCAAAGGCGCGCACAGTCGGAAGAAATACTGGCAGGAATAAGCCGAGCATATGTCGGCAGGGTCCAGGGCGGGCAGCCTGCTGCCTCCGCGGGTGACCTGCAGTGCTTCCAGATCTGGCTGCGGCCAACCGCTCTCCGGCACCGGGAACCCCGCGACGTGGGCTTTCCTCGGAGCTCTGGCGGAGCCGCGGGGAGCTCCATTATCCGCATAAACATCCTGGTTCCGGAGATTATTTCCCTGGAAGGGATTGAAGGTGCTGTTAAAATATATACCAGCCCTCTTTCCCATCATCTGGTGCCACCAGTGCGTGTGGTGCGGGCGAGGGCGTCGTGCCCGCGTGCTGTCCCCTGCCTGGGCCTTGGCACTCCTGCTTTTCACTGGGGCACTACTGCAAAGCAACACGGCTGCTCCTGGGGGTTTTTAATCACGGAGGGGTGGGGGGACATGAATTTGTTCCTTGTCTAGGTCCCCCCCCCCTTTAATAATAATACTTTAAAGATGTTTGACATCTGTAACTAACAGCTGGCATCCTGTTATGGAAGAATGTCCCTTTTATTTCAAAGCAGGTTGAACTGTCATTAATAGTATAATTAGGTGATTATCACTATATAGCAGAAAACTGCTTAATTGCAGAGATCGCTTTTTCTGGGATCCCAGTCTTTTTATGGTTTTATTTGTTTTAGCTGTTTGAATTTTCATGATATTTTAGCATTTTGGTACGTTGCCTCGTGTGTGTGTGTGTGTGTGTGTGTGTGTGTGTGTGTGTGTTTTCTTCCTATTTTTTTAATGTGTCTGACAGCTGTCTTGGGAGCATTTGGTCCCGAGGAATCTCCTGGTATTAAAGCAGCGATATGCAGGCGGGGTGGGATGGGGCGTGCTACCTGGAAGAGGTTTCTCACCCCGGGCCCTGTGTAACCTGCTCTGTGCCAGACGGGAGTCCTGCGGGAGCCGGTTCGGGTCCCAGGTGTCCTTTGATTTATCTGCTCTCGCTGAGGATCACAGTATGAAATTAGACATTTAACCCCAGAGCCAAGGCTGTCTGTTAAGGGGCCCCTTTTACAATGCAATTTATTTTTATGGCATGTCCTTAATACACAATGTTACTGCAAGTGTCTTGGGTCGCATGGATTCCAGAATGAAAGGCATGTCTGAAGGGAGGTGGTCTCAGATGTGGCTGGAATTTGCAAACAAATGAATGGGTTTTAGGAATCCGAGAAGAAAGAGCTCGTCTTCTTTAAAAAGGACTTTGAATGAAAGAGAGGTTGCCTTTTAAAGCAAGCAGAAGCCGGACTCGGGCCCTCTCTCTGTGGACACCCTTAGTCTTGGGCTGAACATGCACCGAGCTGCGGGCTGGATGTGCAGAGTCCTGAGCTGACCTGAGTGTCTTCAGCCTCAGTAGACGCTTCAAATTGCCCCGTTCAAATAGCCGGGGTGTGTGATGGGGATGATGGCAGTTTTAATGCTTGCTATAGAGTTTGTTAAAATATTTTTTTTATTGAAGAGAGAGAGAGAGAGAGAGACATCAATGTGAGAAACATCCACCGGCTGCCTCTTGCATGCCCCCTACTGGGGATCGAGCCTGCAATCCAGGCATGTACCCTGACCAGGAATCGAACAGGTGACCTTTTGGTACACTGGATAATGTTCAGCCACCTGAGCCATACAAGCAGGGGCTGATACAGAGTTTTGAAGGCTCTCTTTCCTCAGGCAGGAAGAGACCCAATGGCAGCTGTGTCCTGGGGTGGCAACTTGGGTTCCCGGCTTGCCTTGGCCACGCTTGGTGTAACCATGGGAACCTTGTGCTTCTGCCCTGCTTGGCCACCGCGACCCCCCATGGGACATGCAGCAGGGCCCTTGCTGTGTCACTGGACCACCACTGCATCCCCAAGCCCTTTGGTTCAAAGCTGCCTGGTTTATGCAAATGAGCAGGCCCCTCCCTGATGTCAGATCCTGTGTGGACACGGCTGTGTCACTCCAGCGGCATGTCCTGGAAAAAAATCATAGGTCCTGGAGGTGGGATGACCCTGCTTCACTGCCAGCCAGGAGCCCAGCTAGTCACAGTCACAAGTCGCCCTTCTGAGGCTCGCTCCCTCGCACCTGGCGGAAGCAGAGATGCCAGCCTGCCCAGTGATGAGGGCCTTAGGCCGGGGACGGCAGGACCCTGATGAGAGCCTCGAGAGAAGTGGGCTGTGCCTTCGAGGCACTTGTATCTGCTGCCGCCGGCATGAGGCCCCCTGAGGGCCAGTGAGAGCAGAGCCGGCGAGAGGGTTGGCTGTCGGGAGGGTCCCATCCGCCTGTCCCAGCCTGGTCTCGGCAGCTGGGGACCTCTGAGCACCTGCTGTATGTCCCAAGTTGAGCTCTTAGCCCAGTGTGTCCTCGCACCACCCCAGATTATCTCGTTTCGCAGAGGAAGGAGTTGAGCCCCGAGAGGCAAAGTCACCTGTCCGGGGTATGACAGTGGCACAAAGGTCTAGGGTCACTTGGCAGGTCCACATCACCCAGCTCAGAGAACAGTGCCCTCAAAAGGCAAGTCGAGTTGCAGGCGCACTGCCTTTGAGTCATAACCGGTGTTTCTCTTACCTTTGCTCAACATTTTGGGGGAGAAGTTGGGGTCCCCCCGCCCCAGCAGATTGGATAAAGGTAGGGATTCAAGGTTGTTCCTGGCCTATCACACAGCCCCCGGGGTCTCAGCACCTTGTAATGCTCAGCTGAGCCTTGCAAACGGATCAGAAGCCCAGTGGGCTGACTGCTAACGGCAGGAGGACCCGTTTGCGCTCGCTCGTTGCTTTGTTCCCTGGGGACAGCTCAGGACTCTGCACGTCCGGCCCCCAGCAATGGCCAGAGCAGCCCAAGACTGAGGGGACCCTCTGAGGTTAGCACAACCGGGGATCTCAGGTTGCCGGTGCGGTGCTGTGTGGCTCTAGGCAAGTCCCTTCCCCTCTCCGAGCTCCTCTCCATGAGCTGTCAGCCACCTGGTGTCGGGAGGCTGCCGGCCTTTTGTTCTCTCGGGGCCCAAGAGGCTGGTGAAAGGCCCTGTGATCCGCAGATAAGTGCCGGCTCCGCCCAGCCCCCCTCCTGTTGGCACCCGGTGGGTTGTGATGATTGGCAGGAGCCTCTCCCAGGGACACCTGGGAGGGTAGCTGGGACAGCTGCTCCCACACAGCTGCCCCCGGGTTTTATGGCCAGAGGATAAATAACCCTAATCAGGCTTTCCCACCTTCATGTCGGTGATAAGGTCCATCGTATGGCTGCGGGGCCCCGGGGCAGACCGGCTGTAAAGTCACTTGGGGCCACCACCAAACACCTCGGCTCCCAGATGACAGACAAAGAAGGCACAGGCCACCTGGCCTCTGGTCCTTCCGTGCCAGGACTGGTGCCCATTTTAAAGCCAGGCCAACGGAGGCTCGGCGAGCTTTCTCGCTCGGCGAGCTTTCTCCCACGGCTCGCCCTGTTGCTTACTTCCCCTCCTTTGTTCTTCACAGCAAGTTACGGGGTCCCTGGTGTGTTTTGTGTCGAAGAGAGGAGCAGAGGCTTAGACGGGCTTCAAGGGCTCTCTGCCTGCAAACGGGAGGAGCAGGGCATAACACCCAGGCCGACCCTTTCGTCTGACCAGGTGGCTCCCCGGTCCCAAACTCTCTTTAGAAGGAAAGCCATCTTTCCTGGCCAGTGCTGTGCTCCAGCCACACCCTCACCACAGGGGGGCCCACCTCAGAACCTCCACACACACCCTGCTCCTGCCCACCCTGCCTGTGCTCTCCACACACCTGACTTGCATTTTTTTGTGTGTGTATTTCACGGTCTTCCAGCAGCACTGACTGTAAGCTCTGCCAGCGTGGGAAGAGATCTGGTCTGTCTTGTTTACAGAGAGCGCCCCGGTGTTAACGCAGAGCCGGCCTGCCGTACCTGCTCGGTAAATAAATGCCTGCGCGTTGAAGGCAGCGCCTCCCTGCAGGTCACAGCAGCCAGTATGTGGCTCCAGATCTGTGGTTCTCTGTACCCTTAGGCCGCCCGAGAGGGGGCCTGGGAATGCCAGCTTGCAACCTCCTGGGCTTGGGGAACCAGAGGAGGCCACGGGGTGGAGCTGAGGGGCAGGAAGACCCTCCCCTTGGGTGGGGCTTAGAGGACTGGAGAGCCTTCTCCTGGGCAGGGCTTCTGCTTTGTGGGTAGGATGGGGGTTTTTACAAAAATCTAACCCACCTACTTCCTTTGAAATTTTGGTGGGGGCCAGCTGCGGGGAGAAGTGGGGGCGGGGGGGTGCGCAGTCACAGACACTGCAGCCTTTGTATCCTCGGAATCCTTCTGAAGCCAACTTGCCGGGAAGGGCGCTTTGTATTGTAAATTTCCACAGAGTAATTATGTCTTAATGTATGATAATCCCGGCCTGGCCCTGTTGCCAGGCAGCCTGTGTCAGCTGTGAGCCTGGGTCGCTGTGGGCATGGCGGCCAGGGTCAAAGTGACATGTCCTGGAGATCTGGGGACATCGGGGGTCTGGCAGGGTCCTGCTGTGTCACGGCCTGGGGCTGGGGTTTGGGAGACCCACTGAGGGTGGGTTCCTGGCCTGGCCGCTCAGTCCTCCTCCAGGTGCCGAGGACACCAGGCAGCCCCATCTCAGTCACTTGCCCAGGTTCCCGTGGCGGGTTTGTCTGTGGTCCGGGCCACAAAGAAAGTCACAGAACTACCAAGTGTCTTAGGCCAGAACCCACCCTGAAAGGTCATCCAGGCTCAGCTTAAATGCCTCCATGAATGGGGAGCTCATTCCATTCAGTAGACAAATAACTTATTTTGAACATTTACTGTATGCTGGGCACTGGGGGTCTAAACACAGTGGAACAAAGTGACTGACCTCCTGGACCCGACAGAGTAGTGGGGGAGATGGACCATAGAAAGATAAATAAGACGACACCCGTCAGATGGGATAACGGAGGAGAGGTACAACAGGGAGTGGGAGTGGTGGATGGGGGAACTGAGGTTTTAACTGGGCGGCCTGGGGATGTCTCTTTTGAGTAGGAGCTTGGTGAGAATGAGGGCGCCACCACCCAAGTTTCTGGGGCAAGAGCAGGCAGTATGAAGGGAACGTGCAAAGGCCCTGTGGCTGAAACTTAGCTCGGCTTTGGGACTGCTGTTGCCAGGCCCTCTGGCTGTAAATGTACCTTTTTGTCGATGTTTGTAAAGCTTCATAAGCCCTGGGGAAGCCAAGACAAGCAGGAGGCCGTGTGCGGTCACACTGGTATTCCGTCCCCACAGTAAAAAAAATTGTGAGCAGGAGACAAAGGTGAGCTCAGAGAGAGGAAACGAGAGAGGAGTATATGCAGGAGCCGGTGGGGGCCCTTCCTGGAGATGCGAGGAGGCCTTGAGCAGCAGATGGTCATTCCTGGAAGCTGGGCAGCAGCTGGATCCCAGGGCCGTGTCTCTCTGCCTCCCTCTTGAACTTGGGTCCTTCTGTCGATCCTGCCCCTAAGGCAGTGGTCGGCAAACTGTGGCTCTGTTGACTAACAAGTTTGCTGACCCCTGGACTAGACTAAATGTTACCCTCATTGGAAGCTGTGAGGATTAGGCAGTTGTGGCATATTGTGTGCAGAGAGGTAAAGGGTAGTATATGACAGTGGTCGGCAAACCCATTAGTCAACAGAGCGGCACACCAGGGGGTAAAGGATTAAGGTTAAAGGAGGCCATGAGGGTGGAACCTTGATTCCATAGGATTGGCCTCCTGAGAAAAGAGACACCAGAGAAGGCGACACCCAGAGAAGGTGGCCCCTGCACTCTAAGGGGACAGCGCTCCCCAGACACCAGTCCCGCCTCCAAATGGAGAAAACAAGTGCCCGTTGTCCCAGCCCCCTCCCTAGTTTGTGGTTTTTTAGTTAGTTTGTTTTTTTTTTTAGTGATTTTACTTCTTTTTTTTTTAATGTATTGACTTGGGGAGAGAGACATTGACTTGTTATTCCACTTATTCGTGCATTGGTTGTTGATTCTTATATGTGCCCTGGCTGGGCATCAGACCTGCCACCTGGCGTATCGGGATGATATTCTAACCAACGAGCTGCCCAGCCGGGCTGTTTGTGGCATTTGTTATGGCAGCCTGAGCTGACCAAGACCGACACTCAGGCCTGGAGGTAGCGCTGTGCATGTCTCCGTGTCCTGCCAGTGGAGTGTGTGTGTGTGTGTGTGTGTGTGTGTGTGTGTGTGTATGTTGGGGGGAAGAGAGGGCGGAGCTGACTTGCCTCCTTCTGGGCCTGACCCAGAGAACAGTTGTAGTAAGGATTTGGTGAAACACCTATGGCGGGGATGGCGGCCTCTCCTCCTTCCATCCCTCTCTGTTCTCCATTAGGAACTGGAGTGGGGGGCAGATGCCGGCAGTGCCCTGAGGGGGGAGCTCTTAAGGGGGAAATGAAGCCTCCATGACCTGCCCCTCCGTTGGACTTGGTGTTCACAGCATTGATGGCAGGTGGCTGGAGTCCGGCTGGTTCAGTGATAAGGGATGCCAGGAGTAGACACAGTGCTGTCTTGGCCGGGCCTGGGCCAGTGTGCTGGGGACCAGTGCCCTGGGAACCCACAGAGCCTGGGCCTGGGACCGGAGGCCCCTGGGTGGAATGGCACTCGTGGAGGCCAAGACACCCCTTTGAATTTGGGGAGCTGGGAGGGGCCGGGCTGGTGGGCCCTCTCCTGTGTCTGAGCCACTGTTGTGGGAAAGGACCCACCCAGGCCGGTCACTGGAGAGCCTGGCCCTGTGGGTGTCTTTGTTCCCTAACTTCATAGAAGTGTGTGTGCGTGTGCGTCTGCGTGTCAGGGGACAGAGACAGGCATCGCCGGCTGCTGTGGGCATCCAGTGGGACGGAGCCGGCTTCACTTCCTATCTCTGATCACAGGGACCACATAGAGTGAGCCTGCGAGCTCGTAGACCGCCCGGATCTTTCTGCGCTACAGTTGGTGAATTGGTCCAACCTCGCACCTTCATTCAATGTGCGCTTCCCTCAAGCGGAGGGGGTTGATCCAGCCCCTCCAGTGCTGAAAAAGTCACTGACCGAGCTTCCAGTCTCAGCTGGCTACATTCGAATCTCACGTGGTTTGAGAAACACACACACACACACACACACACACACACACACACAGGTCCCTGATCTCCCAGCAAATCCGAGGCCCTGGGTCTGCCCTTCTCAAAGCCCCCGACCAAGAGCAGATGGTCAGTCAGATTTAGGAGGCAGATACTGTCAGGGTGGGGATGCCTGGGGGTGGGTGGGAGACTTTGCTCAGCGTCTTTAAACCAGCCCTGGCGTCCCGTGCTCACGCTTCCCTCCCATTGGTGGGCTGTCTGCACGGATCCACGGGAAAGGGGCCGGCGGGCGAGAGCAGACACAGCCTTTTGGCTGCGGGAGCCCTGGTGTCATCTCACTTAGGACTCGGAGCCTGGCAGATGCAAGAGGATGCACTTAGCACCCCAAACAGGGCTCCCCGAGGTGTCAGCACCCCCGGGTTAATGTGTCCCGGCAAGAAGGGAGCGTGCCAGGATTCCCCGTGACCTTGGCTCCTTGGCACCTGCAGGGCGGCACCCTGCTGCAGAAGCTGGCCCAAGTTCAGGGGGATCAGAAAGCCCCCACGTGTGGGGCTGCTGCTGCAAGTGCCAAGTGCAGGAAAGGAGATGGTGCTCCTCGGGCCTCTTTGGAGGCTGGCCAGGGCCCTGTCACTTAGGCGGGGTGAAGCTTCTTTGGCCCAAAACCAGCCAGGAGGGACCCCCTTGGTGAAGGGAGGAGTCCCTCCTGGCTTGCCCCTGCCTCAAGGGGACCCTCTGGAGCACTGCCCGCCACGTACCTGCCCAGGGGCGCCTGAGCCCCAGCCTCCCTGTGCTGCTAAATTGAGCTTCTGTTCTGCATGGTTCAGGGCGCTGGGGATGGGGGGAGGCCATTCCGCACGGCTCCCCCCTCGCCTCTTAATGCCTCTTTACCCCCAGAGCCCGTCTGCAGAGCCTGCGGTTGGTCGGCTGCCTTGTCATTTAGCTGTTCCGAGCCAGCGATCAGGAGGCAGCACAAACTGTGGCATTTGCTGAGCATAAAAATTCAATTAATTCCAGAAGGCAGATTAAATATAAGTGAGTTTTAATAATTTGCTGTAAAGTCGGAGGATTACTGCGGGCAGGAGGAGGGAAGCCACACATGCGTGCGTGAGCAGGTTGGCACAGTCGTGGGGATGCCAGCTGGGACACTTCCTGGAGCCCCTCATTCCTCCCAAGTCGGGGGTGCCCCATCGCCCTGCAGCCACCTTGGGAGCATGGTGTCAGGGGGTCTCCCTCCCGTTGGAATTCTAGAAGAGAGCGGGCAAGGCCAGCCCAAGCTCCCGACACTCCCACCCCTCATTCCCCGTGCCGTACCGGGGCATCGCACAGCCGCGCTCAGCCGGGGTGTCTTTCCAGAATCCCCACCAGCAACGGTGTGTGCCCAGCATGGGCAGCGGTGGCCACATGTGCCCTGAAGCTGGCAGTCCTTCCAGCACCCCCCTTTCACCCTAATCTCACATTTCTTTGCCTGCCTCTAAGGTCCCCCAGTCTCGGACCAGGGAGTTTTGTTATCCTAACTTTTCAGAAAGTAAAGTGAGATCTGAAAGGGCCTGTGGACTCAGACTATAAGGCTCTCAGTCCCCTGGTACCCACCCCCCAACGCACACATACACATGCACACATTTCACACTCGCACACACATGTGGTCACACCTGCCCTCACACAGACACACTCACATGTGTAGCCACACGTATGTATTCAACTGCAGTCAGACCTGTCCATGCACACGCATGCTACTCAGTCAGACACATGCGCATGCACCCATGCACCCATGCATGGTCTTGTCCGGAAAAGCCAATAAGTTAGTCACCTCCCCAAGTTCCCTCTAATTCAGATGCTTTTCTCTGTGAGAAAGCATGCTTTTCATGCCTGCCTTTTGTCTTTTGCCGCTGCCAAAACACGCAAAAAAGGAGGAGGCCTAGCCCCCTCCCCATTTTCCTCCTTGTGCCACCAGAAATGAGGCCTGACCCAGAAAAGGCAATTGGTGGAGGGGGTTGTCTGGAGCCTGCCTCCTGGCCAGCCGCCTCTGCCCCAGGGGAGGGAGGGAGAGAAAGGAGGCAGGCAGCTTTTATGTAAAGACAGTGATGGTCCAGTGAGTACAAAATGCTATTTCAAAGCCAGCGTTCATCACTACCACTTCCCACTGTGATCTCCATAGATTTCTTTGTCTCCTTCAATTGGCCCTAATTATGGAACTGGAGGCTGCCTGATCAGTTTCATTCTTGTCATGAAATCCTGAGGGCATGCATGGGGATGGGGACACAGGCTCGCCAGCTGCACAGCCTGCAGACTGGTCTGGGTCTTTGTGTGCGTGCCTGTGTGTGCACGCCTCTGTGTGTGCGTGCATGTGTGTGCTCCCCCCCCCCACTTGTTCCCCAAGATGCCTGGCTCGTCTGGGCCCCTGGCTCCCTCTTTTTGGGCAGGCGAGAGTTCCCAGTGGACCTCCCAGCTGAGAACTGGCTAGTCGGGATGTGCATATGGTAAGCAGGCTGGGATGCTGGCTGCCACCAAGATGAACACCTGCAAAGATGAAAGCCACAGCCAAACGTGGCATACCCTGCCTTCCCTCCACGCTCCCTCTAATGCCCTAATTATGCCGTGTTTGTTTCAGTAATTTACACTCTCTGGGTACTGATCCATCAATAATGAATGTATTACCTGTCTCTGGGTAAGGTTTGGGAGATCCAGGATGCTGCTTTGAAAATGTCTGCAAAGCAGGATGATCGGGGAGGCAAAACGCCCCCACCCCCCACCCCAAGCCGTTTTCTCTCCAAACGCACATTCTTTCTCGATGGCAGTATATTTGGCAAAAGCCGTCCGAGGCTGGTACTGGGTACTGCTTTTCCATCCCCCTTCATTTTATGCCTTTTTAATATTTAAAGCCATCATTGGGCTGCGCAATAAAATTCTTTCAAATCAAATTTTATTCTCCAATCTCATGCTCTGGCTTCCCTCTGGCCGGAAAAGTTGGTGGGGGCTGTGCTGGCTGAGCAGGGGTGTCGGTGGCGGGGGGTGGGGGGCGGGCATTCTGTTTGAATGAAGATTGTGCCAATGTGGAGGCTGCCTTACCTCTTTCCCTCCCCCACCCCCCATCCAGCATCCATCCAAGACCCTTGTGGAAATAAAGAGGGGGGTCCACAGGACCCGGCTGTCACTAGTGACAGGCCTGCCCAAGATAGACCAAGACGTGTTCCTCTTTTGTGGGGCTGGATCCTCTCTCCTTCTCTTTTTTTTTTTTTTTTTTTTTTTCTGATGGGAAAGAAAAATTTCCAGGGCATTTTTTTTCAAAGGTGTTGGGGCTAACGTGTGATGAACTGTGAGGGCTGTGATGAAAGAGGGGTGAGCTGTCTGGCTCCACCTGCTGTTGCCTTAGGAGGACAGGACAATAAAATGCTCAGCCTCCAGGGTGCCATCCTTCCTGCCTCTGCCTGCCAAGTCCATGCGATGCTGGCATCCTGCGATCTAAAGGTCTCTCCCCATTGGTCCCCCAGGGCTGCAGAGATCAGAGGCCTGTCCGGGATGCTCTGTGCTCTGCCCTGCTGCTCTGGCTCTTGAAAGGCCTGGTCTGCCTGGGGCTTTCCTTTCCCCTTCCCCCTTTGTGGAGGCCCTCCTGCATGGCAGTAAGGTGGCATCTTCAGGAGGATACCCAGGGATGGAGCCCAGGTTGTGGGGGGCGGTCTGTGCCAGGAGACACATTTATAGGGACAACAAGGACGTCAGGATTCTCCACTGTGTTGGCGGCCGTTTCTCCAGTCTCTCGCTTCGGCACATTGTTAGTTTTGGGTGTTTTTCTGCCCAGCTGTATCTCTTCTCCCTTGCTGCTAGCTGGAGTTCGGGCTTGGAGTGGATGACAGTTTTTTTCACCCCTCCTGGCTCTGCTGCTTGCCTCCAGGTGGCCCCTCCCTGGGCCTCAGGTGCCCCTTTGGAAAGCTGGAGGTGCGGACACTAGCAGCAGCCCTGGCAGACGGAGCTGGGTCCCTGAGCTACACGTCAGGGGTGCGATGTGTCAGGAACACGGACTCAGAGCCTGCTTGGGTTCACTCCTGGCTCTGCTACTCGTCCCCTGTGTGGCCTTGGGCAAGTTCCTCAGCCTCTCTGTGCCTCAGCTCCCTTGACTGTAAATTGGGGGGAATAGACGAGCCTGGTCCCCCTGGTAGGATTGGAGGCTTTGCAAGTATTAAAAGTAAAGTGTCTCGAAAGCAGATAGCCCAGACTGTCAACCATCAACTTCCCATCCGTTACCTGCGAGGTCAGACTTTACAGGGGAGGAGCCCAAGGCCTACCCAGCTGCCGATTGATTTCAGATCAGAGGGCCAGAAAGGGGCCGGTGAGCTGCGTTAGTGTCCTGGGGCTGCCAGAATGAAGTGCCACAGAACTGTGTGGCCTCACCTCCTCCAGGCAGGAGTCCACAATCGAGGTGGCTCTCAGTGGGGTCGGTTCCTCTTGAGAGCCGTGGGAAGATCGGTTGCAGGCCTCTCTCCAAGGCTTGCGGACGGCCACCTTCCATTTCTCTCTTTACGTCATCCGGGCCCACTCTACTCCACCAGGACCTCCTCGGAACTAGTAATTACATCTACAGGGACGCTATTCCCATAGGAGGTTACATGCTGAGGTCTCGGGGGTTGCGGCTCACCATCCAGCCCATTGTCTTAGACCAGAGGGCCTTCCAGCTCTAAAACATGAGGAAGACCTGGGCTCAGGGTTCCGGCCAAGGATAGTTTGCCCAGCGCTGGGAGGGAGGAGACCTTCCCCCAGGCTCCTCTCCTGCCTGCTCTTTCTGTGGCCTCACCTACCTCCCTGTGGTCTCTGCGCCAGCTGGCCTTGGGGTGGGGGAAGGTAGAAAGGGGTGCATCTTCCAGGGGCTCCCTGGGAGCCAGGCTACCCTGGCTGTTCTACCACCAGGCTGCATGGCCAAGAGGCAGAGCTACTCCCAAGAGGTGCTCACAGGCCCACTGGGCGCTGTCTTCATGCCCACGGTCCTGCCCAGGGCGTCACGTATGCAAACATCCCCTCTACCACCTCTGAGGCCAGTGCCCATGGAACCCTGGCCACACGCCTGCAAAAAGGCCGCTTTCTGCTGATGTGGCAAGGACCCTTCAAGCACCTGCCCCTCGCTTCTCTGCAAATGAGTCATTCATGTCCCCGGGCCCCACTGAGGCCTGGGGTGGGGGTAGGAGAGCACAGTAGCTAACTTTTTAGTTTTAAATAATTCCAGTAAGCAGCAAGGGGGAAGCAGTGCCTACAGTGGCCAGAGGCCTGGTCTGGCTGCGTTTTATTGAACTGCCTCAGTCCTGAATGTAAGTTGGACTCTGTCTCTCTCCTTGCGCTCACGTCACCCCCTCCGAGGCATGGGATGGGGAAGGCAGGAACAGGTGCCCTTGGCCGGGTGGGGGTGTCAGGCTCCCGATCACACAGCCTGGATGCTCTGGTGGGATGACAAAACCCCACTTCTGCCCGTGGCTGGAAGGCTCCTCTGCAGAAAATGAAAAAAAAAAAAAAAAAGAGCGGGCTGGAGAAATAAAGGGGGAAATAGCAGTGTGGAGCCCCAATTGCTAGCAGATGGTGCTGGTATTAGGAAAATGAAAATACATGCAGTAAATTTGCTATTTGCCAGTGTTAATTTCTTATCCCAAGGTAGAGCCTTCCCCCTGGCCCTCGCCATGCCATCTGCATGTTCATAAAACACATTACGGCGGAATTGATGGAGTGGCAGTGTGCATGTGGGGCTCCGGGTGGTCGGGCTCCAAGGGGGAGGCGGGCGGGCGGGGAGGGACACGGCTGCACCTGCCGGGGTCCCGGGGACAGGCCTGTGTGCTGCCTGCCTTCCCATGCCCGTGGGCGCAGCGGGGGCTTCTTGGGTTAGGCCCCTTGTTGGTTTTACCCCTTCCTTCAGCAGAGGTGGGGAGTGGGGGGGGGGGAGGCATCTAGGACCCGTGTGGCCCCAGAGAGACCGTGCTGCCTGGCTGGGGGTACTTAGTCTCGGTCCCCGTCTTCCCCACCCAGCCTTCCTGGATTCCCCCTTCCCAAGACGGCGGCCGGCCTGGCAGATAACGAGCTAAAGGTTTGCAGGACAGGCAGCCTCGACCCTGCTTCGGCCTCTGGCCTTGCTGGACAGATGGTTCAATATTTTAATGTCATCCCTGTAGCTGCCCCTCTATAACCTGTCACCTGCAATCCTCCGGGCTCTCATCAGAGGGGGCGGTCCCTTTCCCTCTCCATTTCTCCCTTCCCAGTGCCGCCCACCGGGAGGGTAACTGGTGAGCCCCCCTCTTTGGTGGCAGGACAGTCCTCACCAGCTGCTGTTCACGGGGCGACCCCCTCTCCAACTGGCTTCTTGCGTTCCTCTTAGTTCCCCATCAGCAGGGGTGGAGCCAGGCAGCTGCCAGGGAGAAAGGAGCCCCTTCCACCCGCCCTTCAGGGCAGGGCGTCCCCAGGGGGGCCTTGGGGCCTCGGTGCATTGAGGGTGGGCCTTTGAGCCCCTCCGGCCCCTGGACTTGAGGGGACACAGCATTCGCCCAGTGGATGACCAGTGTCCCCCCACTCTCCCCCTCTGCCCCCATCATCCCACCACTCGCCCCTCCCTGCTGCCTGCTCTGGGGGCCAGTGCCCCAGCCGGGGCCGCTCTGCCTGCTAATTACCAGTGTGGGAACAGCTTTATGGTCCTCCGGGGCCCGGAGAGAGCCCCCCACATCTGGTCAATTAATGCTGAATCTGTAATTCGGATGACATACAACCCCGGCCAGCTCTCCAAATGAGGCGATTAAAAGGCTCTTCCCCTCCTTCGCTGGAGAACAAGCAAAACGGGGCCTTCTTTATTCCTCGGGATTGATGGGCCCTGCCCGTGACCTTTGCTAGGACAAGAAGTATTATCAGGAATACTTCTGTATTTCCCGACTGTGCGGGCTGCATAAATCTCCTATCCACTCGCTTAGGCGGGGAATCTGCCGCCGCCGCTATTAATCCGAGCCCTTTCCTGGAGGAGGATGGCCTTTGTCCTGGGAGCCCCGGGGAGGGGGGAGCAGGAGGCCCAGGGGTTCTGGGGTCACACCCTCCCCCAAACCCGGTCACTCAAGAAGGGGCACCGTTGTCCTGACCTCCAGGCCCACGGCTTCCCTTCCCCTGTCCTCAGGCTGCCCTGCCTCCCCTCTCCTCCCTCCCCTCCTCTGTCCCCCCCCCCCCCCTCACCAGAGCTTAAAGCGAGGCTTGCCCCAGATGTCTCATCTCAGTGTTTGGGGCCAGGAGGCTGCTAGTGCCCCCCGAGGGCGCGATACCCAGGATGCTGTCCTCTGCCTCCTGGGGGGGCTTCTAGGTCAGGCAGCCCCGTCCCTGTTTTCTGGGGCAGGGGTGGCTGCAGGCCTGCTTATGGGCTGAATTGGGTGCAATTCAACTGGGAGCAAAAGAGAGAGCAGTGGGTCTGGGTCAGCAGCTGTGTCATCTGAGGAAGCCTAGGCAGCTCCGGGGGTGTCCGTTTCCCTGGCCTCTGTGAAGGGGTGGCCCCTGCTATTTGTTTACCAATTCTCAGGGGAATGACACTTAGGAAGCATCCTGTGTGGGCGTGTGAATGAGCAAGTGAAAGCGTGTGCGCGACAGTGTGTGTGTGTGTGTGTGTGTGTGTGTGTGACAGTGTGTGGCAGTCAGTATGTGCGTGTGACGGGGAGTGCGCGGGTGCGTGCGTGCAGGTGGGGGGACAGTATGTGGGGAGCACAGGACAAACGCCAGAGCCTGGATTGGTTCCTTAGTGGGAAGAAGCAGCCCTGACCTCAGGGTCAGGTCGGGGTTCGCGCTCTGTGGCCCTCAGCAGCTCCCCTTTCCTGTTCCCCTGTTTTCCAGCCTGTAAAGGGGACACTCATGTCCCCGTGGGCCCACAGGGTACAGTGGCATAATACTGCACACGCTGCACAGCTTGACAAGGGGGGGCTTAGGGTGGTATTTGGGGGGACAGGACAGGTTCACAGAATCGGACTGAGGATGATGGTACGAGGCCGGGTGCCCTCTGGGGGCGGCGTGGGTGCTCCAGCCAGGCCCTTTGTCCTGGCATTTGGGGCTGGAGCCAGTGCCTGTGTCGCGAGGGCCACCTGAGACCCGGCTGGGGAAGGGGCCCAGCCACCTGCCCTTTCTGCCTTGTTCTCCCCAGTGATGAAGACCCTCTGATGGACGGCACAATCGGGGTCATCCGGCCATCTGAGCAGGAGGCTCCTTGCTTTCCTCAGATCTCAGGGGAGCCCCTGACCCCAATGCAGGGCCCTGGCTGGTTTATCCCAGGCTCCGGGAGATGCCCTGGGAGCTGCCAGTTTCCCCTGACCTTGCTAAGCCTCCTCCCCTCCCCCTCTCTCCCTCCCCACAACACACATATGGACAGACACACAGACATTGGAACTGAGGGCCTGACTTGGGAAAGGACAGGTGAGGACGGCCAGTACAGATGTGAGATGAGTCTGGGACGTCCCTCCCTCCACCCCTGGTTCCCAGGGCTGCAGAGTCTTGCTAGGAAATTGGCTTCTTCGTAAAGGGAGCCCCCTCTCTCTTCTCCTGCCCCCTCGCCGGGTCAGGGGCTGGGGAGGGTCCTGGGCCTCAAAGCGCCACGGAGCTGGCTGTCGGTGGGAAGGGCCTCCTCCCGTGGGCGGGACACTAGCCGTGTCCCTGGGACCTCAGGCACGGAGGGGGCCCTGGCCTGGCCTCGGCAGGCTCTGTCAGTGAAGCCGGCGGCTGGCAGCCGTGCAGGGCGCACTCCGACGTCCCCAGGACCCGTCTGCTCCTTTACACAGCACTTGATTCTTAGAAGAGGCACTCCATCCATCCATCCATCCATCCATCCATCCATCCATTCCTTCCCCGAGTGAACGGCCAGGCGCTGTTCTGGGTGCTCGGTATTCATCCCTGAGCTCCAGTGGAACCACTTAGCCACGATGGAATGTTCTAGACCTGAGATGCCCAAATTGGTGATGGTTGAGGGCTCGAAATATGACTCGTGTGCCTGAGAAAGTGAGGTTTTCCTTGTTTAATCCATTTCCATTTCATTTTGTGGCACCTGTGGCCGTGGCCACACCTGGGTGGTGCAGCTGCACTGGGAGGAAGGAAGAGCGGTGGTCGGAGCAGATCCTCTCTGTGGCTCTCCTCCTCTGACCCCCTGGCCGTGTCACAAGGACCTTCCCGTGTCAGTGGGAGGGTTTTGCTCCTCCAGGCACCTGCAGGGGGAGGGACGGGAAGAGCATTTCTGACCCTCCTCCCCTCCTCTGCTTAAACACAGCAGAGGCAGAAAGGTCACTCCCTGCCCCAGAACGCAGCTCCTGCAGGCTAGGCCCTGCTCTCGGGTTGGTTCTTCTGTTTAGCATCCAGCCCAGAGCTTGGCATTTCAGGAGCCGCTCAATGTCTGTTGAGTGAATGAGTGAGTGAATGGCAATCCCAGCTCTGCCGCTGGCCAGCAGTGTGACCTTGGGCAGGTTACTAAACCTCTTTACACCTCGGCCAATGGGAACAACAGCAGCACTGCACAAGGCAGAGGATAGGGCACCCAAAGCCTTGGCAGCCAGGCCTGGCGTGCGCGCTTTGTAAGTTTTTGCTTTTATCATGAGAGAGAGGGAGCCAGTCTGAGTGGCGGTCTCTGAGCATCTCCACAGGCCACCTCTCTCTAGTCTGTCCTTGGGGAGGTCACCAGCATTAGAGGGCCCGAGTGGAGGTGCCCAGTCCCCACCTCTCCCCTTCCCCAGCCACCACTCACAGTCCTGCAGTGTGGCTGCCCCTGGCCTTGGAGCCACATGGCCAGCCTGGCCTTCCAAAGTCACCTGAAGGCTGCCTCCCCCAGGGGCCTCCTGAGGCCTGGTTCTCTGCAGCACCTCCCCGGCCACCAGCCTTGACTTCTCCTCTCCCAGGGCCTGATGTCATCACACAGGAGCAGCCTGGCAGCCTGAGGGGGGAGACGCATTCCCACAGCCAGACCCCCTCCCTCCCTCTCCCCTCCTCCCCCTGCCCCTCCATTCACTCTCTCCTTCCTGCTCCCCATCCTTCCTGTCCCCCTCAGTCTTCCCTCCCTCAGGCCCTTCTGCTCCCCCCAGGGCTGCCCTGTGCCAGCTCCTGCCTGTGTGAATGTCTAATCTCCAATTTTATTCGCTGGGCTCTAGCCCATTTGCATAATCCACATAGTCACCCTGGTTTTAATTGCCCACAACTCTGCAGAAAGATCATGTGGTTAAGTGGTAAATCATAATTAGATAAATAATTGGTTTGGCCACAGCAAGCTGCTTTTGTTACACCTGCCATCTGCTGGACCCGTTTTTTCTTCTGGCCAGAACAATGC
>PVJN01022550.1:0-33172 GCA_004026805.1 Lasiurus borealis | reverse complement strand
TGTGTGTGTGTGTGCATGTGCGCAGAAACCTATCTTTTTATCTGTGGACCTAGGGTACACACTGCATTAGAGGAAGATCAGAGTCGTCCACTTTGTGGGGGGTGGGGGAGGAAAGAAGGGGGGAAACCCAGGCGCCAAGGGGCCTCGAGGAGGGGCCCGGAGACCTCCTGTGACTGTGCCAGACAGACGCAGGCCTGTCACCCAACCCTGAGTTAGGGCTAACAGCTGAATGACAGAATTAAGTTCCCATCGTGCCTCATGTGAGTTTTGGAAATGCCTTTAGGGTTGAGAAGCTCCTAGACAGAGCTTTCTCATGTCCCTCAGACTGCGGTCATTAACCCTTCTGGGCCTCCCTGTGCCACGAAGAGGCCTGGGTCTGAGGGCTACACTCTCCTAATGTAGGAAGGGACGCTTCTGCTCTCAGGATCCACAATGGGTGGTGGTCCCTGTCCCTGGGGGAGCCACCCCTCCCCTTCCTCCCCCCACTGCCCGGGGGGTCTCTACCTTCAAGGCCCAGCAGCAGTAGTTACTGCTCCTGAGAACAGACGCGTTCGGAGTATTGCACGAACTTCACTGCTGGAGGCACTGAGCAGTGTCAGGTCTTCAACATACAAACCAGGAGAGCCAGCTCCTGCCTTGACATTAACTAAAATGTCTTCTTGGTCTGCACAGAGTCCCTCTCCTCCACTGAAATAGTCAGCTTTTTAACCTGTTGAATTACATCCAAGTCCACTACTCTCCAAAGAGGAGTGGGCAGTCAGACTGTCTACATCAGAGGTTCTCAACCTGTGGGTTGTGACCCCTTTGGGGGTCGAACGACCCTTTCACAGGGGTTGCCTAAGACCATCGGAAAATGCAGATATTTACATCACGATGCATAACAGTAGCAAAATTTCATGGTTGGGGGTCACCACCACATGAGGAACAGTATGCAAGGGTCTCGGCCTTAGGAAGGTTGAGAACCACTGGTCTACACCAAAGGCCAGTGAGGGTGCTCCTGCACATGCTCAGCAAAGGGCGCTGGACCCACGATCTGTCTAAATGCCCGCTTCCCACCGGATTCCCGAATACTTAGCTGCTCGGTATCAGTGTCAGCCTTTGTACCCCACACGTCGGAGGAGCCCTGCCAGTGGCAGTGGCTCCAGAACCAACTACGGGGTGACGGGAGAAGTCTGTGTGGGCTGGGAGGGTGGGGGTGCGATTTGTGTCGTCAGAAAGAGACTCCATGTTACCATGGAACCACCTCGAGCCGGAAGCATCAGTGCCAGGTCCTCCAGGGCGGGACTGAACACCGGTTCTGGGAACGGGTTTGATTCTTCCCCGGGAACCCCTGCTCCAGAGCAGCAGGTCCTCCAATCCGGCCATCAGAATCCCGACTGGGAAAGCACGTGACTGTCCTCCCGTGATCACGGTGGGATCTGAATAAGCAGGTGGTCCCTGTGGTCCAGAGCCAGCTGCTGTCGGGGAGAGCTGGCTGCGCTGGGAAATCGCTGACTCTTCTCCTTCCTTCCTTTCATGGGGTTTCCTCCTCCCTCTGACCACCCTCCCGAGCCTTGCTTGGCTCCCTCTGCTCCTCCAATTTTGGGGCTTCTCAGGCTCTATTCTTGACCCTCTTCTCTAGTTTCTCTGTTCAGTTTGCCCGGGTGAGCTCGTGGTCACAACGACCACCTACGTGCTACTGACTCGCCAAACTGCACTTCTAGCTCCTTCTCTCCCGGCTCCACATCCGTGTCAGACCACACGTCGTCACGCCATGTTCCTTGGCACCTCCCACTCGACGTGCCAAGAACCCACCCATCACGCCACGTCTCCCAAACCGGTACATCCTTCCCTGTCCCCTACCTAACTGGATGGCGGCACTGGCTTCTCAGTGGCCCCCGCCAGACTCCTCAGCCCCCCGCCCAGCTCACCGGGACGTCCTGTGGCTTTTACTTCCTATGCCTCTGGCCCTACTCTCCATGGGCACTGGGCATAGGCCCTCATCAGCTCTCACTGGGGTTATTCTGACAACCTTTAAACTCCCCTACCTAACTGATCTCTCTCTCTCTCTCTCTCTCTCTCTCTCTCTCTCTCTCTCTCTCTCCTCTCCTCTCCTCTCCTCTCCTCTCCTCTCCCAAATCAACAAAAACATATCCTCAGATGAGGATTTTAAAGGTCATAATAGAGAGAGAGAGAAAGAGAGAGAGAGAAGAGAGGGAATAAACGGAGGTTGTTTAACCTGCAAAAAAGAACGACACAGCTCCAAGTCCAGTATTCAAACTTTAAAGAGCAATGTTGTGGGAAAGTAAATAGATGTGGTTTTTGTTTGTTTGTTTGTTTTGTGACAAACCAGGACACAGGGAGAAGCAGCTGCCACACTTGGACCAACAAGACAAGAGGGCCCAGAGCCCCCTTCTGCAGCAGCCTCCGCCCCGCACTCCTCCGAGAAGGCCCTGGAGCCACCAGGCAGGCTGGCCCCTCGGTGGCACCCTCACTGCACCTGCACACCCTCCCATGGTGCGGAGGGGACTGTGGCACTATGGTGTGTTTTGATGTCTTCTCCTGGTTCTGTTTATACATCGCCGAAGTGGGAATAATACACAACATTCAGGCCGAAGCCACGGGGCTCTGCCTGTGCCCGCACACAGGCACCACCGTTCCACGGACCCTCCCGGTGACCCTGCGAAGGTTTCCCGTTTCCGAAAGAGGCTGAGGTGCAAAGAGACTCTGCATTAGGCCACCACCACGCAGGACCCTGGGGCCGGGATTTCAGACATCTCATAGCTTATTCCTTTCAGGCATCTGAAAAAAGTTTTGTCCCTGGTTTTTCAATCACGCTAAAGTGATGTGACAATAAAAGGAAGCACTTTCTTCCACGGGGGAATACAAATGTTCTTTGTGAATTACATCACCTCTTCCAGAGGAACTGTCTTATCCGTCAGGAGAGAAGCTCGCAGCTCACAAAGTCGCTCTAGCGCTGTGCTCCCCACCCCGTCGCTGGGCCCCCCAGACCTTCTCAGCCCGCCGCGTGGCCTCAGGGAGGATTGAGGCCCTCCACACTCCACGGTCACCTTCTCAGCAACAAGGCGCGACGCTCAGGTGCGTGACCAAGCCAACACCCTCGGCCTTGTAATTCACTGACCTCCACACCCCAGTGACTTTGACCTTCATTCCAGCAACTCACTCACCTGGATCTTGCAAATTGGCACTTCCAGTATTTGGAACAAGAAATCCCACCTTTTGATGCTAAAACTTCCTCTGTATCTATTTCTCTCACTTCTTTATTCTCACCAAGGAAGAGCCTGGAGCTCTTCCTATTCCCCCAATCCCCGGGCTTCCTCCTGGTGAAGCCTTTTCACCACCCAACCCGGCGTTCGGGGCTCACGGGTCCCATAACACCCACACCCCCCGCTCCCCGCTCCTCCAGGTCTGCCCGCCACGCCTGCACTGCCAGCCGCATCCAGGATGAGCCATCCGACCACCTGAAACGTCCGTCCTGCTCCTGGACCGCTGAGCTACACCGATGACACATTTATCAGCCAGGCCTTCCTGCTCCTCGGCCTTTTCCCCCATTTGTTCCTCGTCAGTTCCCTCCTGCAGCCCCCCTCGTCTCCAAGGCCCCACACCTGTCACAGCTCTCTCCTCATTCTCAGCAGATGCCTGTGGACTAACTGCCTTTGGGATTTCCTTCTCGTCCTTTCTGTGAAAGACTCAGAAGTCCATGCATCTTCCAGTGACCTCCGCGTAGGAGTGACAAGCAGAGAACAACAAGCAGAGAACACAGCCCCTGCAGAACCGCCAGCCACCCAGCCGCCAGGCAGTGCAGGAGGGGAGTCTCCTCAGACGCCAGTGAGCAGGATGGGGGTGTCGGCCGGAACCAGAGAACAGCACTCCCCGCCTGGAGTTTCCCACTGAATACGTTCTGGGTGTGTGTGTGTGTGTGTGTGTGTGTGTGAGTGTGTGTGTGTGTGTTTAATTTTGCCCTTGTCACTTCCACTCTCCATCACAGAGCTGGTGCCGTGTGAGGCTGAGTGGCATCCGAAGGTGGAAGGAAAAGATGATTATAACGGCCGAGTGAGCCCCCGCCCCCGGCGATGGGTTCTAATCCAGATTACCCTGTGCTGCCTCCGGACGAGGAGGGACAGAGCAGTAACCATTCCTGTGAGCTCTGCATGCAAATGTGTGTGCTTGCGGGTGTGTGTGCTTTGTGTGTTTGTGTGTGTGTCTATGCCAGAGCCATCCAAGGAGCCAGAAAACACCTGTGCAAAGTGAGAAACAAGCCGCTCCAGCGACGCCACAACTCTCTGCCCCGGGTGCCAGGTTCCTGGCCGACCTGGCGCTTCCCCCACGCCCCGTCCCTCTCATGAAGCATCATGAGCCTCTTCCCGTTCCGCCAGGGGCCGGTGCTCCCTCTCAACTCTGCGCCTCTCCATCTCCGCCTGCCTCAGGCTGGCTGACACCAGCAGGACTTCTGGGCAGCCCTCCGGGCCTCCCCTAGGGTAGGGCAGGGGCCCCGCAGTGTGCTCCGAGCCCCCGGAACCTATGTCATCACAGCACCCTTCACGGCACTGCTGGTCTGCCTGCTTCCGCTTCTAGAATATGAGCCCCACCAGGGCAGGGAGACCGTCTGTCTGGTTCTCTGTGGGATCCCCGCCTTCTCTGATGTCTCTGCGATGACCGGAGAGAATCAGGGGTTTTGGGTTTGGGCAGAACACGAATATCTATCGGCGCAGAGATGGAAGAAAGTCCTGGCGAAGATGAGGCTGGGCCCACGAGGGACTCTCTCTCGAGAGGAAGACCCAGGGTTGGTGCTGTAGGTTTCTCAGTGCGATAGCTCCAACCCAGCACAGGGTCTTGGATGAAGAGGCCTAGGTCTCCGATACAGCAGAAGCAACTGGAAGGAGGTGGGCCCTTTAAGACCCAGAGGATTAAAGGTTAAAGGATGATGCAGGCAGGCAAACTCGGGTTCCTCTACATCAGCGGTTCTCAACCTGTGGGTCGCGACCCCTTTGGGGGGTCGAAGGACCCTTTCACAGGGGTCACCTAAGACCATCAGAAAATGCAGATATTTACATCATGATGCATAACAGTAGCAAAATTTCATGGTTGGGGGTCACCACCACATGAGGAACTGTATGCAAGGGTCGCGGCCTTAGGAAGGTTGAGAACCACTGCTCTACGTGGCAAGGGTTCATGTTCCAGCTCCTACGAGACTCAGACTCAGCTGCAGCGCTCCCTCGGGTTGGAGCTGGTGCTGGTCTGGCCTGCGCCCTCCGCCTGCTCTCTGCTCTCGTTACTGCCACTCGCCTCTCCTAGCCCACGCAGGTCCTCCTGGCCAAGCAGACTTCATCTGACTAACGATACCCAAGCCTGCATCTAGCCAGACCCCCGGTCCTTCTGGAATGAGCTGACTTCACTAACCTGGCCCCAAACAAAGCCTCGGAAGAGA
Organism: Lasiurus borealis; assembly: GCA_004026805.1. NCBI lineage: Eukaryota > Metazoa > Chordata > Mammalia > Chiroptera > Vespertilionidae > Lasiurus > Lasiurus borealis. The sequence goes on along the minus strand of PVJN01022550.1, from coordinate 27,744 downwards.
AGGGGGTGATGGTGGGGCAAACGGAGAGGATGCCCCGTGGAGGCCGCAGAGCTGAACTGAGCGAGCACTCTGCCACAGATCTGCTCTCCTCCTTCCAGGCATAATGCCGACTGGCACCGCTCTCCGCGGAATTAAGCTGCTTTTGACTGAGACCGAGGATAATCACAAGTTCCTAAAGGGCAGTGCTGAGAAGGGAACGGTCAGGAGAGCTATCTGGTCGTACTCAGACCTGGTGAAGGAGCGGCAGTGGGAGGCGGGCCCTGGTGCCATCCAGCTGTTTGGCACAAACCTCTGCTCTCATGCCCTCAACCGGGACTTCTCAGCGGGGCTACCCAGCAGAGTCAGCCAGGGAGCTTTTCAAATGCATGGAGGGGCAAGTCCTGTCCCAGATCATAACTGAGTTTCTGCGGCAGAAGGCTGGGAGCTGGGCACCTGTGTCCTGACCAAGCTCCCAGGTACCTGGGAGGTACTCCCTGCCGCGGGCCGTGTGCCTGCCTTGGCCAACGTGCTGATCAAGGACCGTGGCAGAGCGGATGGGGGCAGGGCAAGCAGAGAGAGGGCCCCAAACCGTCCGGTTTGCTCAAACTGGTGCCGACCCTCCATGAATCGACCCTCCCCAGCGCCGGGCATGCTAGGAAACTGGAGTGAGGTGACTAAGGAGAGGGCACCTTCTAGAGCAGCGGTTCTCAACCTGTGGGTCGCGACCCCTTTGGGGGTTGAAAGACCCTTTCACAGGGGTTGCCTAAGACCATCGGAAAATGCAGATATTTACATCACGATGCATAACAGTAGCAAAATTTCATGGTTGGGGGTCACCACCACATGAGGAACTGTATGCAAGGGTCTCGGCCTTAGGAAGGTTGAGAACCACTGTTCTAGAGTGAAGGAATATTCTCGTTTTCCTTTAAAAGGAAGTCTCTTCATGCAGTGTTGGGAATGGGGAATCTCTAGCCCCTCGCGGCATTTATTTCCGGAGTGTGGTGTCGCCTTGTGCTGTAACCGGTGACCCACACGTGCCTTCGGAGCGGACAACAGAGACCACCTTGAGGCCTGGCTGTGCAAGCGACTGGCCCAGAGAGGACAGGGCATGGGGAAACTCATCAGGACGGGTGCAATGCAAGTGATAGAACCAATTCCTCACCCACACCCTCACCGTCGACACCCCCTTTCCCTTCGCTGTGTCCTCCTGGCGAAACCCCAGCCCCGCCCAGCCCAGCTCTCTGCCCCCTCGCAGTTCCCAGGCAATTACTTGTAGCCGTGACGAAAGCACGCCCTGCTCACCAGCCCGGCTTTGAAATCTCTGACGACTACCTCCACGTGGGCCTTGAACGCAGCCCTCTCTCTAATCATATTCCCTGAGTCCGCTCGCTCTCCTGTTCTCCTCGATGACAAATTCATCTTTCCTCCTCTAGCCTCAGACTTTTAGTACCTTCGCCACCATTCTCAAGTTCAGCTGAGGCCTTATTACTTCCCCGAGGAAACGGAAGCAATGAGGAGGGATTTAAAGTCTCTCGCTGCATCTGCCCTCCCTCCTAATTCTGAGGGCAGGCCCTCTCCCTTCCCCCCACCAAGGTCAATCCCTCCACCTACGCACTAGACCCCATAGCCGCACGTCATCATTATGTTAGTACTTATTCCATGAAAAAAAGAGGAGGCTCTTGACTCTACATCCTCCTCTGGCTCCCACCCCATGTCTCTCCTTCCCTTAAACTCCTGGAAAGAGGGGCCTACACTGGCTGCCTAGAATTTCCTGCTTCTCTTCCTCCATTTCTGTCTTTGAACCCAATCAGGGTGGTGCCCCCACCTCTCCCCTGAGGCTGCTCTTCCAAAGTGGGTGACCTTCACATTACTGAACCCACAGCCACTTCTCAGTGATCATCCAACCTGACCTGTCGGCAGGTCGGGGTGCCTCTGACATCGCTGGCTCATCTCTTCCCGGGGCTTCCAGGGTACCCGCCTCACCTGGCCTCCCTCTCACCTCTCTCGCTGCTGCCGCTCAGTTTCTTTTGCTGACCCTTTTATCATCTCCTCAACCTCTAGGTGTGGAGACTCCCAGGTACATGGCAAGCCATGGTCTAGTCAAGAAGGGAGTGGTCAGTCTTCCCGCTGCATTCTTACAGCCTGGGTCTGCAGTGCCCCAGGACCTGGGGGCCCTCACTCACAGGACCAAAACCCTTTCTTCCTTGTCTTGTCAGGGGGGCCCTGGGGACAGAAGGAGAGGCGGACATGGGGGCCAGGTGGTAACAGAGCCAGGGCCAGAGGCCACTGTTCGAACCGGAATGCAGGCTGGGAGCTGCACAGCATGAGCGCCAACCTTCAGCTTCTCCAGCCTCCACTGAACGACCTTCCCAGGTCACCCGCGGCCTCCTGAGTAGGCCGACTGAGTAGTGAGTCCAAAAGCACATGAGGAAATGGGGAAATCAGATGGGTTTCTCCAACTTCTTAAAAAATCAAGATGCTGCCCTGACTGGTTTGGCTCAGTGGATAGAGCGTCGGACTGTGGACGGAAGGGTCCCAAGTTCGATTCAGGTCAAGGGCATGTACCTTGGTTGTGGGCACATCCCAGTAAGGGGTGTGCAGGAAGTGGCTGATCAATGTTTCTCTCTCATTGATGTTTTTAGCTCTCTATCCCTCTCCCTTCCTCTCTGTAAAAAAAATCAATAAAATATATTTTAAAAAATCAAGATGCTAAGCTTTGACTCACTAATAAAGCAGAGAGAGGGCCATGACTGCCAGAAGGAGATAAACGGGGTTCATTTTACCTGGTATCCACCCCCTTATCCTTCCTCACGCTCCCCTCCATCCCCTTGGTAAGGGCATTAGACAGGCTTCCCATTTAAGAAGTGAAAAGAATTTGAATTTGCCTTGGGACACTGAAAAAAAAAAAATCCACACAAAAAAAAACCCACCACAAACTTTTCTCCGTGTCACAGGGGACCATGTAGTCTTCCTGGGAAGTGGGAAAGGCATCACTCAGGTGAGGGCAGGAGGACCTCCTCCCACACAGCCCTGCTCGGCCAGAACCCCCGGATCCCGGGGGGACCCGCCGTCTCCTGCCCCTGGGACGGGCCTTCGCCTGCCGCACAGCTCTCCTAAGGCCCTACCTCCACTCGGCAAACAAAGCCAGAAAAACATCTGCTACTCCTAACCCTCCGCTTCCCCAAAGAAATGATTAAAAAGTTAAAGAAACACTTCCATATGGAAGAATCTTATCCCAACAGGTCACCACAAAGATACTTCAAACACAATAAAACAGGAAGAGCTAAAAAAAAGGAGAAGAAGAAGCAGAGAAGTTCACAGAACCCACACAATCTTTTACATTAAAAAAAAAAAAAAAAAAAAGAGCCAGCCACCCTGGCCTTACTTGGCCCAGAACCTTACACAGTTCAGAGCACCATTTGGCAGCTAAGTGTGTCCTTAATCTGCTCAATTTGCTTATTATAGTAAAGGTTTAGAAGAATTTGAGAGTGGTGGCCAAAAATACTGCCATAATCTCTATCCCTAAAGTAAACTCAGAAAGTGAATTAACTTCTTCAACTGAAATATTTCAAAGCTGAACGCCACCTCCTCCCCCCGAATCCCCCCGCTCCCGCCCCAGCACCCCATCCTGACACCAGCTGCAGTCACTTCAAATCAAAACCACTCAAGCAGAATTCAAACATCGGTCGGGCACCTAAAGCGAGCCAGGTCCAGTACTAGTCACTGGGACCCACACTGCAGTGTGACGTTCAGCCTGCCTCTGAGGTGCTCACAGCAGAGAAGGGCTCACAACTCAGAGGCCAGAGCTCCGATGGGAGGGACCTGGGCAGCGAGCAGACGCAGCACAGTGAAGAGCATGGCGCTGGTGACACACAGATCCCGCTGCAGCGGGTGGCACTGGGCGAGGTGCCCGCTGAGCCTCAGTTTCCTCACCGAGGAAACGGGACGCTCTTCCTGGCAGGGCTGGTCTGGGGCTGAACAGAAACACACAGTGGCACGCCCGCCACCCATTGTGGATGCCAGGGAGGCATTTCTGTCTCTACAGCCCCGAGAAATACTGTGGATGCGCCAGGCCGGAGGGGAGGGAGTGGACCAAACAATGACCTCGGAGGAGGGAGAGCCACAAAGAAAAAGAAAACGGGAAATAGCGTTTTCTTTGGGGCTTAACGCAAACAGAGGCAGGTCCTAGGGAGCCTGCAAATCACAGGCCCGGGGAGGCCTGCCAGCAGCCGGGTGGAAAGGTGACGGGGCACTTTGCTCCGAGGGGAAGGCCTGGGCAGGCGCTGGGCAGGGCTGAGCCCCGCCAGGAGGCTGCAAGCTGACTTCTCTGCTCTCTCCCTTGGGCCTTAAATTGCTTCCTGAGGGGAGGACCTGGCTAATGGTTTATTTACAACAGGAAGAAGTCATTACCTTGGAGAACTCGGACTCGTATTCCTCACCATTAGCCAGCAGCACAGCTCTCTCCACCAATAACCCCCCAAGATATATGAACCGGCGACTGCCCCCACGGAAGGACACGGGCGCTCTCTCTGCCCGGCCCCCCGCCCACCGGGGTGAGGGGGTGTTCAACGCAGCAGCAAGAGAGGGGAACCTGGGCAGCGGTTCCAGGCTCTGAGGTGGGAAAGCACCATGTTCTTTTTTTGGTTCTGCCGCTGCCTTTCTCGTGTGACGTTGGACCCTGTTGAGGAGCCCCAAATCTAGCTTCCCCCCCAAAAATGCCAGCAGTAACATCACCACGAACAGCAAGCGGAGAGAGGAAAATCCGTGTGGGTGAGCGGAATGGAGCGCCGTACCTAGCGCTCGGGCCAGCCAGGCTCAGGGTGACGCCTGAAAGCCAGGGTCCCCGTTAGGGAAGAACTGGCCAGGGGGTGGGCATAGGTGAGCAAGCTTTCTAGAAGGACCCACGGAGGATGAGCCGGAAGCTTTCTAGGGGGAGGAGGCTGACAAGAACAATGAGAAAGAAGCCTAAGGGAATGCAGGCTGTCTGTTCTGATATTTAATATCCAAGGACTGAAGGCAGGAGAGGTGCAAAAAGCTTAATAGTATTTGTAGTTCAAATTAAAGTGTTCAAAGCCCCGTTAGAGAGAGCGGGGTAATGTATGCAATGACATCTGGGACTGTAATCAGCAAAGCGCTTTCAAGAGCTGCCAAAGCAAACAGCCAAATAACAAATCCACTTTACAGATCATCAATCTGGCCCCGGACTTGCCAAGGTAAATAGTACAAGGCTGAAGTTTGCTTTGCAAACCAGGGAGCTGGGAATCCAGCGAGGCCTTGATCCCGAGCAGCACCGGTGGGGCGGGGCCTCCGGGGCCTCCCTGGTGTCAGGAGAGCCGACAGGCCCTACATCGGAGCAGAAAGCGCAGAGGAAGCCAGCAGAGCAGGCTCCCGGGAATCTGCGCAGCCTCTGTCACTGCTGAAGGCCAGGTCTGAAGGCGGTTGTCAATCTGGTAGGTGGCCACCGCGGCGAGGCGAGGTGGCGCCCGCTCAGGTGCCTGATCGCCAGCCCAGACTCTGGCCAGACTGAGGTTTACGGATCTCTAAGAAGAAAACCCGTCCGAAGCCTCTTCTAGTCACTGCGAAAGGCTGTGAATTCCCAGTGCTAGAAAGGCAGCCCTCAGCATCCAGAGGAGATGTACTCTGGGCCAGGATGCCCGCCGGGACAGCAGGCACCTGGGGACCCTATTCTCTGCTGCTTCTGAGTCCGGAGCAGCCAGGAAGGAGCCAGGGCAAAGGGCCGTCCTGCCGTCCTGGCTCAGTCTCTCAAATGGGAAAAGGGGCCGGACCTCTCGGTCAGACCCAGGAGACGCCAGCTCTACCAGCCCAGAAATATAGGCCATTTCTCTCCTCCACCCCAAACCGTCTTGACGCAAGATGCCTTAGTCCCCGAAGAGCCAGATCAGGGAGATGTGTAATTACATATTTATTTATGCAATTATTTGTTTAATGTCTGTTTCCCCGCCATGGCCGGGCTAATGGCTTCCTGATTGCCCGGGTCTCTCCATTATGGCATCCCCAGGGCCCACTGCCGGGTGGAGGCCACAGGAGGCCCCGCCGAGGCTTTGGTAGCTGACAGGGAAAAGGGGAGAGAACTGCCATGCCCCCAGCACCTAGTGTGTGCGGGGATGCGCCTCCGGACGCACTGCTTTGCTTGTTTTTTTATTTTAATTTATTTACTTTATTTAATTAAATAACTTATTTATTCGCTTTGCTTGTTTTTCACTTTTGATCATATTTTGAATTGGTTTCAGGTGTCCATCCAGACAGCATAGTGGCTACACAATCGCTTTGAATAGAGATCCCCCCAGATACCTGCAATACCCAACTGGCATCATACATATATACATAGTTACTGCAATAGTATATTAGTCTCAGGTGTACAGCCCAGCGATTGGACATTATTTAACTTACTAAGTGATCACCCCGCCGAAGCTAGTACCTACCTGACACCCTGCATAGTTATCACAAGGCTATTGATCACGTTCCCTATGCTGGTCATTGATATCGCCGGGATTATTTTGTAACTACCAGTTTGTACTTATATATTTTATATATATATATATATATATATATATATATATATATATATATATTATTGATTTTTTTACAGAGAGTAAGGGAGAGGGACAGAGAGTTAGAAACATCGATGAGAGAGAGACATCGATCAGCCACCTCCTGCACACCCCCTACTGGGGATGTACCCACAACCAGGATACATGCCCTTGACTAGAATTGAACCTGGGACCTTTCAGTCCACAGGCCAACGCTCTATCCACTGAGCCAAACCGGTTTTGGCAAATTTGTACTTTTTAATCCCTTCATTTCCTTTTCCCAGCCCTCCAATCTGCCTCTCCTTTGACAACCACCAGTCTGCTCTCCGTTAGACACATTGATTAAACCTTCATAACAGCTTTGTGAGGTATTATGACGACCCCCATTTTCTAGGTGAGGAAACTGAGGCTCAGAAAGCCAGTACTCATTTAATCCAACTTCTTTCCATGTGTCAACATTAATTAATGGGCAGTCACTCTGTTTGGGGGGCGGGCACAGCTGTTTGGATGGTTCCTACACCTTGCATCTCTGCATTTCTCGCTGTGTAGGGTTCAGCAAAGCAACTGAAGAAATAGCTTTTGAATCACTGGCAAAGAAGAGCAGTCTAATCTGTTTCCATGATATCTCACTATGTTAAGGAGACAGGGCAGAAACATCTGTTTGGGGTGAGAGGGGAAGAAGAGGTAGTCCCGAGAAATCAGGTGCTTAGACTGAGGACACGCTGTAAATCAGCTCTGGAAAGCAGGGCTCAGCAGGCGAGGGCAGAGGGGACGGGCCCCCTCTCCGCACCTGGGAGGAATTTGCTGTTCTGAGGACTTTCATGGAAGAAGACGGGGCTACAATGGGGCCTCCTAAGGGAGGTTTGCCTGTGTCGACATGAAGAGAAGAAATGATGGAAGGCTATGAGGGAGGCGGGGATGCGCCTGAGGAAGAGCTCCTTGGCCTGTGAGGCACCCCTGGGGAACAGCAGTGCGGGGGCCATGAGACCTTTGTGCTTGAGTGACAGAGGTCCTGTGCTGGACGCCGGTTCAGTTCAGGTTCTTTCTACCCAGGAAGCCAAACTGCAGTTGAGGTCTCAGTCTCAGGTACGGAGCCAAGGCCCATCGACACGGCAGGCGTGTACTGGGTACTGGTAAATGCCACTTGCTGTTTTCATGAGCTGTCCTGTCCCTGTGACACTTATTTTCCCCAAAATTACAATTCAAGACTCTTTGTAGCTTCTTTGCCCTGCTTTGCTGTATTATGTGTAAAGCTTGAATACTTTCTGCATTACCCTCACAATAAAACTCTGTAAACAAACAAACAAACAAACAAAAACACCACACACACACACACTCACCAAAAAGCTCTGTGACACAGGCATCGTCACCCCATTTTATGATGTGGAAACTGAGGCTCAGAGAAGTTACATGACTTTTCAAAGGTCATCCAGGTCACCCTATCTCCTATGTGCTTTTCTGTGACTTCTAAGGAATGAACCCATGTTCTCCTTCCCTCAACAGCCTCCAATGAGACAGCTTTGATATGAGCAGGGAAGCATTTTGTTGATTTCCTACGGTACCATGGTCATCTGTGTACACATCTGTCTTCTTTGCTAGACTACGAACATCTGGAGGGCAGAGACAGTCTCTAATTACCTTTCTGAATCTCTAGGGCTTGAGGCCCTAGTATCTGCATCTCGAGGGCTCGTCAAATGATGTGTTGAATGAACATTGAATGAATGAATGAATCAATGAGTGCGAAATGCTGACCTCGTTTCTCAATCAGGGAATCCAAGGACCACAAAGGTGCAGGAACTTGATAAAACTGGATAGCGAGTCTAACGGGCAGAGGGGGCTCTTGGGCTCAGGGAGGAAGTGGGGCTGGCCTCCACGGTGTGGTCTGCCCAGGACTGGGCAGCAGAGTGGGGGTGAGAGGAAGGCATGCTATTGGTGACCCTGAGGCAGAGGCCCACCTGGCTCACAAAATCCCTCTGTTTTGTCCCGGGTCCTGCTTGAGAGCATGGATAGCCGTTGCTGAGGTGAACTGGTGCCTGCTGGAGGTTCTCAGGGGTCAGAGGCTGAGCACAAACCCCTTTGGAGACGGAGCTCTTCCATGAGCCGCAGTCGTGGCTGATGGAGTCTCCAGGGCCAGCTGCTCCCCGGGCAGCAAAGGAACCTGTTCCTGTCACAGGCATTTCATGTCTGCCCTCCCGCATGCCAGCCAAGGTCCAGAGGCAGACCCGAGGTGGCGCCAGGGAGCGAGAGCCCCTGAGGGCACCGGAGTGGGGTCTGGGAAGAGGGTCGCGGGGCCAGGAGGCTGCGGCAGCGGGCGTTCGGGGAGGGCAGCGTGTCAGACAGAGCACTGACCTTGCCATCGGCAAGCCCGGGCTCTCGGGGCCTCTTCCTTGCGGGCCAGCTTCCCTGAGCCTGGGGGCGAATGAGCCCTGCTCCACAGGTGGCGGTGGGGATTAATAAAGTAATGGATCTGAAAGCACTTTGTAAAATTGCAACATACTCCTCACATGAGGTTTCTCTTTCCGCTGTCAGGTGGCTCCCCTCCTTTCAGGCGGCAGCCATAAAACCATCAGCAGGCTGCTGGCCTCTCAAGGCACTGTGCGTGGAAAGCACGGCTCCATCCTGCTGGGGCGGGGGAGTTGGTCTCTAGGGAAGGGGGCGGGGGGAGGGAGGGAAAGAGAAGGGGGGGGGGGCTGCTAGTAGTTCAAGAAGTTCAAGGCCTAGAGGACTCCTTCCCCGAGGGCTGCACGCTGCCTGGGTGACAGCTGGCACACCCAGGCCGGGGAGCCTCTGCTCCGGTGAGTCACCGGCAGTAGCCGTTCAAAGAGCACCTTCTTCTCCCGCCCCACTAAACCCCAAAGAGAAGCCCACCGGGGCGTCTTTCCACCGAATCCTTTCTAGAAAGAGGGAGAGGAGGCCTCCCAACAGCTGCCTTCTCCAGGGAACCAGCCAACGGCCCGGCCCCAGAGCCCGGCGGGCTGGGCGGCAACTCCCCGCACTTGTCTGAAGCGGCCTCGCCCTCCTCATGGGAGGTCGGGATGCACAGGCCAGACCAGACACACATATGGAGAAGATTAGCCCAACATGCAGAAGAGACAGACCAGCACAGGATGATACATGGAAAAGGCCCGTCTGGTCTAAACCAGAAACGCACACCACCCAAACCCATCATGGGCTCAATTACGGGGCAGATAAAGCTGTTGTCAGCCCTGCTCGGGGCCAGCGGCACAGGCCGTACACCTGCTACGTGCTGAGCTCGCACCAGGTGGCCACAACAGAGGTGGCACCGAAATGTGTCCTTTGTTCATGGTTTTCTTGACAAGAAGTCCTCCTTCGTGTTCTTTTGTCCCCTAGCAGTAGGATATGAGAAGGGTTTGAACCTTTTGTCTCTGCTCAAATAGAGGGAAAAGGAAAACCCTCACTCCCCCCACCCTGCCCCCCAACACACACACCACTTCTAAGGAAATTTCAGAAGCTCTGAAATTGTGGTTTACCCTGTCAGAATCTGAGCTGGGGAACGTGAACCAAGCCAGCGGTTTCTCTGAAGATCAGCAGGAACCTTTGGATACTGACCAGCCAGAGAACCCACCTCTCGCTCTCAGCCTCCGCCCTCTCCAGCCCTCCACCCCTTTGTCCTGAGGGTTCTCAGAGCTGCTACGGTCTCACCGACAGAAAAGATTGGAGGCTCCTGGAAGGCAGGACAGAGTCTCCTTCGCTTATACAATAGCCTTATGTAACCTTCCCAAGGTCGTCCCGCTCAGCCTCGGCTCCTACGTGCTTCTCCTAAACCCGCACCTGTAGTAGGTTGTCAACAACAAGCCCGGGTTGAACACCTTCTAGGTGGTGGGCCCTGTGATCAGCACTCCGGACAGGACAACAGTGCACGCTCCTAATCAAGAGATGGGCCTCTGGCTTCACCTCACCAGAATGGTTTCCCCATGACTGCAGGATGTCAAAGGTAGCAGATGTGGAGTCAACATCTCCATGGAAACTCCACATGTCCATGCCTCCTGCTCCACATGACTGGGAACTCCCAGGGAATGGAGTAAATAAGTCAGAAGACTTAACATCCTTAACATCCTCTCCTCTCTCACTCACTCACCCCTCCTGATGCCCTCACAAAGTCCTGTTGATTACACCTCCTAAATACCTGTCCACTCTGTTATTGATGCCAGCCTCGGCCAGTGCCTTGTCTCCCACTGGATTTCTGTAGCGGTCTGTCCTCCAGAGTGATCTCTGCAAAACTCAAATATGACTCAAATCCATCACATGAGCAGCAAGGCACTGAGCCCAGCCACACTAGCCCTCTCTCACCTCTACAATCACCCCATCTCCCGGGTCCGTGCCCCCGATGCTGACTTCACTCACCCCTTAGGGCTTAGCTTAAATGTGACTTCCTCAGGGGAAACTGTCCCCAAACACCCCTTTCATACGCTCTCACACCACATGAACGATTTCCTTCGTAACACTTCACACAACTTGTAATTGGGTTTATTTGTGAAATTGTTTGATGGATGTTTTTCTTCCTCCCTCGGCCGTAGACTCCACAAGCTCCATTGTGTCCAGCGACGGGGCATTTAGTAGTACCCATACTAGCATTTAATAGGCATGTGATGGATGTGGACTTAATGCATGGTAGGTGCTCAGTAATGTATGAAAACACAAATTTTCATTTTTCTTTCCCTGTCAAGGGTTCCTTGCTGAATATTTTTTTGCCAGGCTTAATCAGATATTGCGAGTCTTCTGGTGGGAGAGGCATTCGGCCCGACTGGTTCCCAGAGCACTGTCCCCAGGGGCCACCCCCACTGTTTATCTTGCCACAGAGAGAGCAGCAGACATGGCAGCTCTGCTTTGTAGAGTTGGCTCATCTCTCTCTCCGGCTAGTCAGGCCTGTTACTCCTGGAGGCCAGCCAGTCATTCTTTGAAAAAGAGCCCCTGTCACTTTAAGATTTTAGTCCCTTGCTCGGGCCATATATCAATGTTCCTTGCTGCAGTGGCCATGCTGCCTGCTGTTCAAATTTGTCCAATTAGACACAGCCCCACGGGGTGGAATTCAGTGTGAAATGTGCCTGCCACTGACCAAGAATGAGCTGCTGTGTAACGCGGCTGCTCAGCACGGCCTCGGGGAGAGCCAGCGCCGGTCTTCTGGGAGCCGGCTCGCCACCCCGAGGCACAGGGTCACCCTTCCACCCCGGGGAGGCCTAGGCTGTGCAGGGCAGGGCGAGGCTGCCCCAGGACATGTGGACAGAGGTCGGTAGGGTGTCAGCCCCACAGACTGACCCGGTCAGGCGCCGGTCAGAAGGCTGAGGGTTCTTGGTCTGGGTCTCTGTGTGGCACAGAAACCAGGGTTCTGCTGCTCCCTAAATGCGACCGTGAGACAGAGTCACACCTTCAAAAGCCTCCGACCAGGAGCTGCCTGGGGGGTGGGTAGAGGGAGGGGTGCTTCTAACGCTCAGGCAAGAACGCTCTAACCAGATTAGGGAACCCGGTCGGGTTGACATTGGCTTATCTGTACATGGTGAAGGAAGGTTGGTAGCTGATGGCAAGGTGCTCTGAAGGGACCCTGGTGGAGATGGGTTTCAAGATAAAAATTTTTAACCAAAAAACTCTCTTGCACTAACTCACTAGCTTATTTACTTATTTTTAAAATTCTCCTCAAGAAGCTCAAACGTGTTTTCTGAAAACTCATGACATTCTTAGAACAGCAGACTCTTGAACAAAGAGAGACTTAGCTCAGGTTAACTTTTCAACACACAGCCAACTCTGAGTCGGAGTGTGTATATGCATACACACATACACACACATACACACACACACACATACATATATATACTGGAAGTCAGGATATATTGGAACTGAGATTATTTTCATATATGATGTGTGATATTGCATAGAAAGGCCTATATAAACAGATATGTTTATTATAGATAATCTCGATTTTAGTTTTCTCTGCCTCATCAGTTTCATGGAGCAGCTCTGGGCTTCACGATCATCAATGTGTACCCATGAAGGAGGCTGGGTATAAGTATTGCAGTTCCCTTTTATCTCTAACTCATTCATTCATTTGCTCGTTCATGGAAACACTCACTGAGTATATAGCATGGGTCAGGCACGGGGGATGCAGAGACACAGGAAGAGGGAGTCCTGGGTTGAGAGGAGGGCGAGCTGCAGACAGGGCCGTGGGCTAAGTGCTCTGGCAGAGGGGATCCAGGAACACAGGGAGGAGGTCCCGCTGAGCAAGGACCAGAGCTGCAGCTGGAAGCCAGTGTGAACCCGATGAGAAGACCCCAAACACCTCACACGCCAGCAGCTCCCATCTTGTCTCTTCTCTGAGCCTTGACAATGAGTTATCATTTCCCGCCAGGAGGAGGAATGCACAGACGACCGGGGAAAGGGCAGCCCGGGAAAGAGGGGAAACAAAGAGCCCACTAGCCCGCACAGTCCCCCCAGGGGCCCCGAGGATGAGTGAGGGCCGCCTGCTTCTGCTGGATAGCTTAGGAGCCGCGGAGCCCGGCAGACAGGCCGCCGCTTCCTGGGGATGCTGCACCGGTGATGAATGGGCTCTGAAGGAAGAGGGGTCTGCGGAGGAAACGGAGACCCACTTTCTGACTGAGATGCCATATGGAGGCAGGAACTGGGGAGCCCGGTCACCAATTCATCCCCAAACACTCGCCTCCCCGGCATACCCTCACCTTGATAATTCTGGGAACATCTAAGTGTTTTGTAAAGCACTTTTTTTACATGATCAACTAATTTTCTCTTCCCAATCCGTTCTCCAAGGTGGGAAGGAGGCAGTCAGGGCCACGCCTGTGACGACTGGGTTTCCAGGGAGTGTCCAGCCGAGACTGGACGCCGGGGCTGGAACTGCCTTGGGCCGACCGCTCGCTGCACTCCTTCCCCTGTGGTAGCCGAGGGCTCCACACACACTCATCTTCAGCCAGTGAGACGGAAGAGGAAAAACAATCAGGATGGGTTATACATGGGTCCTTCCCCTGGGGAAGTTTGGGCTCTAGACAAAAGTCTTCTCATCTTTAAAAGACTGACGCCCTTTTGTGAAATGAACACTCTGGCCCGTGGTCATCAGCTGTCTAAAGGACTGTTGGGTTACAGCACATTTCCCCATGTGATGCGAAATCCATGTGACCATTATCCTTTCTCCTTTTCCTTAAAAAAAAAAAAAGAAGGCACACCAACGGCGTAGCAGCTCAATCAAGTGGATTGTGGTGCTTTCAAAAGGCATCAAAATAGCTACCACTTGCCCTGCAAAGAAGGAAGGCGCCTTGTTTTCAGGAAGAAGATGTGAAGTCCTTACTCTAGGGCCTCAAACAGATATTCATCCCATGACAAATCCCCCCTTTCTCCCAGAGCCTTTTTTTCTTTTCTTCCTTTCTTTTTTTTAAAAGAGAGACTTAAAAATATCAACACCAATAATGAGACAATATTCTCAGCTCACTTCTGGCCAAATTTTATTTTCAGCTTCAAGTAACTGGGAGTTCTTTATGGTCAAGGACAAAAAAACAAGAGGCTGGAAAAACCTCATTAAAAAAAAAAAAAAAGAACCAACACAACCACTTGTTTGAAATGAAGTGGAGCCGGAGGGCGGGGGAGGAGGAAGAGTGGGAGGCACAGCGAGGCCATGTTCTTGGCCAAGCCTCAGGCCTTCAGAAAGTTCCCAGCCGAACTGTGGCTGAGTTACAGCCTCGTTCCTGAGAGGATGGCGGGAAGCGTGGAGGGGCGGGTGTGACCTCAGCGGGCAGGCCTGGGTCCTCACCGAGAAGGATGGGGGGAAAGAATTCTTTCCATCTTAAAAACGACGCAGTGCAGCAGCGCCTCTAAAACCCGGTCTCCCAGAGGCTAGCACCTTCCCTGGAGCGAGCCCCTCCTGCGTGCCTCATTACGGGAGGAAAGGGCTGCCTGGCCAAAACCTCCTCCGCCGCTAGACTCAGCGGCCGCTTCCCGGGCCACTCACCACGTGCTTTTGCTCCCGCATTTCCTCCCGGCCAAAGGACCACAACCAGGCTCTTTCAAAATGGCCCCGAGCTCCTCAAGAAGCCAGAGGATGGATGGGAACAAGGGGATGAGGGTGGGGAGGAGGTGAGGGTCCATCTCTTAGAGAGAGCCAGCAACTTTCACCTTCATCTTCGGCTCTGTCCTTCCTTGGGTTAGGGGCGTGTGGCCATTTAATTTCGTGCCACGCGGATCCAGAGGACTGGATGCTAGACAGAGACTGAGAGCCTCTTTTAAACAAACGAGCAAAAGATACCACCTTTTAGTTGTTTGTAAAGCTCATTAGAAAAAAGCACAGGAGGCCAAAAGACAAGAGGTCAAGGATTCAGAAGACACGAGTTCTAGTCTCTGTTCTACTGCTTACTAACATTTATAATAGGGGGGAAAAAATCTTAAGTTTGCTGGGCCTCTTCGTGACAAGATCTGTAAAATGAACTAACAGTAATAATCCCTGCCTACATAGCAGCATGCTTTCAAATAACATCTGAGACAACGTGTGTGACAGTCTTTGTAAACGCTAAAGCGCTGTGCACGGGTGATATATTATTTATTATCAGGATGGAGGAGCTTATTACACATGTTTCAGGCAGATTGGAGAAATCCTCGTTGCCTATTGAGAAAACATCTGAAACATCCAAAGCAAATATTAGAAAAAGTCTAATTACACCCTCTGGGTCCTGTTGCTAACGCAGGTAAACGTTTTCCTGGCTATTCTGTCTGGCTGAGGCCAGCATGAACTAGAGAGGAAAGGGAAATAACGTTGGTCAATGTCAAAATGGCAAGCCATCAGAAACCCGTGGTTGAGCGAGAAGAAGAAAACAAGATCTCTTAGGCAGCCCGAGATGGCCAGGCAAACTTTGGAATTCAATCTTGTGACAGACTGTAACAACAAGAGGCCTCTACGGCATAGCAAGCGAATTTATAAGCATCTGATCAATACATCTGACATGTTATTTAATTATCATCTTTAGTGACAGAGACAATATGAAAACCTAGCATCAACATTCTGACAGTGGAATAAACCAATAGGCATAATTAATTATTCCTTATCCGAATCCCAGCAGAATTGTAAATGATAAGGCCGGCCTGTAGATCGGAATTCTAAGGTTTCCCTAATACGATAAGAGTTAGATGTAGGGGGTGTCACGTCGCCAGTATGGTGCCTTTTTATTGGAATAAAAAGCTCTCTGTGGATTCAAGTGACCCTGGGTTCTCACAGAAGAGGAGTGTTCCCGGATCCTGGCTAAGGACGAGGATATATGCACAGAAAGGAACAGCGGGGAGGGAAGTCAGCTGAGGCAGAGACCGGAGAAGCTGGGAATGACTGCATTCTTCGAATCCTGGAATCTCAGACTTAGAGGCGAAAAGGCTTAGAGGGGTCTTCTAGCCCCTCCCCATCCTTTCACAGAGCAGGACCCTGAGGTTGGGAGAAGAGAACGGACTGGCTCAAGGTCACCTGGCTTCCAGCAGACCAGGTCCAAGCCCACAGTTTCTGAAGCTCTTCCCCTGGCACTAAGGAGCAACTGCTGAGGTGGTCGGCCAGAACACAGCCCGCAGAGCGGTGGCTATTATCATACCAACAGCAGGAATGCACTCTCCGGCGAGGGCCCCGAGAAATTACAGTTAACGTTTAACATGATGGGACCGACATCAAAGGCGCTGCAGCTGGACTCAAATATGGGAGACGAAACTGCTAACGTTCGCAGAAGCTGCAGGTGGACCGTGCTGGCTGGAAATAGCCCACGTCCTGAGAGCAGGAGTGGCCCCCGAAACCCCACACCAGGCGGCCGCCCCACCGCAGGCTGGGGAGAAATATGAGAAATAACCTCCCGTCTGTTTGTGGTTCCACGTGTTATTAAGCTGTCTGTCCCTTGCTAAGGCCACAGGACCCTCGGCCGTGGCCACGTTGGCACTTAGGGGAGGAGGAGGGCCGAGATGGTGAGAGGGGAGGGAGAGGGTGCTGTCCTGGGGACGCAGGAAAGACCGCAGTTGCTCCAGCAGCAGGAGAGGAAGAGAGGAGATGCTGGCGCTCAGACGCTACCCCACCGAGGAGCAGAGCTTGCACATCCTGGAGCCCGAGAAGGGAGGTTCCAATTGGAAAAGTCACTCCTGGAAGCTCTACCCCTGCTCAAACAGGGGCAGCATTCTGGCCACGGCGGCCATGTTCTTAAAGGGCCGGTTCCACCGGTGGGACATCCTCCGGGCTCTATCGGGCTCCAGACCCGCCTGGCCAGGCGCTGGTCCCATGTGATTGTGGAAGGAGAGGAGCCGAAGGCCGGACCGGGCTTGGCTGCTGCCTGCACTTCCCGGATGCCCACAGCACCCACACCACCTTCGCTGTCCCTCTGCCACTTGGTCTGACAGGTCAGGGCATTCTGGTCTCAGGCAGGGCCGGCTGGCACGCTCCTCCGGCTGCTCCCGCCCCCAGAGCTCACCCAGGTTCTTCAACAAGCTGGCCCACGGTGACGGAGGGCGAAGGGTCAGTGCCAGCCCCGCCCCCGATGGACTACCCGGCGGCTCCCACACAGGGCCTACCACCTCGGCTCTGTCCTACCCCTGAGGACAAGCCCACCAAGCTGGGCACGGCCTCCTGCCTCGGTCAGCTTTGGGTATCGGGGAACAAGACCCTGCCTTTCCCTCAGCCCCGGCGCCCTGGCCCCACCCAAGCGTCAGGGGGTTTCCCAATGTGCCCCCGAGGCCCTCTGCCAGCGGCCCCTCCTGCTGCCACTGCTCTGCCAGCCCAGCCGCCGGCACAGGCCCTTTCCCTGGGTCCCCATCACTCCACCAGGAGGGGTACCTCCCTGGACCACAGCCCGGCACCAGGAACCATCTAGCTCATCAGGCTGAGCTCACACAGGCCCACAGACAGACAGGGGCTTGAGAAGGGCTTTTGGTGATAGCAAAATGGCCAGCAGGCGAATGAACGAAGGATGAAAGCAGACAGCCTCCTGCTCGGGCGGTGCTGCCTTCACCTCGTCGTGACCGCCTGTTTGATGTGGATCCCTGGGTGGGCACTCTCCCTGGCCCGTCCGTCGGCTTCGTCCTGAGCTGGTGAGGGTGGCAGGAGGGTCAGGGAGCAAAGGCTTCCTAAAAGCCTGGCACCAAGATGCACAAGTCACTCACACACCAGGGGGAAAACCACTAAGTACAATACAAAGGGCACAACACAGAAGTGATAGCAATCTTAGGAGAACGAGGCTCAGGCAGCCTAACGTTTTTAGGGGAATAAAGCAGCGAAAGCCAGTTTCATTCGTGCTAAATGAACTGCAGGATTTACACGAGCCTCCCAGACTAACGGCATCACAGAGGCGGACTCGGCAAAGAACAGTAGGTTCACCCGGCGGCGGCTGCATGAAGGCCTGGCCGTGGCTGGAGTTCGCTTCCCGCACAATCGATCGCATACGTGAGGAATTCCTTAGGGGGAAACAGCTCAACATAATTTAAGTTGAAAGTGTTAATTTAATAAAACTAAATGGCAGGAATTGCTGTATGTTACCCGGAGGAATGGAGCAGGTGTTTTAGAAGAGAAAGGGACCACCCCCCCTTCAGGGTTTCTTTTCTGAAGAATTGACTTTTATTTTCTTCTTCCTTCCCTCCCTTTCTCCCTCTCTCTCCCCTGCTCCATTCTCCTCTCTCCCTCCCCCTCCCTCTCTCATTTCCTTTCTTTTATCAGACAAGAAGTATATACAGCTCAAGGATTGCATCTTTTTTCGCTCTAAGAACCTCAGGTTTCCGCTGAAAGTATGTCTCCCATTCAGCACCGATCTGCTCAGCACCTGCAATGGCTTAGACACTATCTGAGCCTCCCAAGGGCTGACTGCGAGAGAGAAGGCAGCACAGGGGATGTGCCCCCCTGAAATGCCTCTTGAAGGAGAAGCAGGTGGCATCTGGCGATGGAAGGGAAGAGGAGGTGGGGTGAGGGCGTGAGTGAGGCACACCGTGGGGACTGGTCTGAGCAAAGACAAAGGGCCCAAGACAGGGGTCAGAATCCAGGCCCACGTGGGGGAGAGTCGAGGGGTGAGGCTGGAGCGTGCTTGGAGTTGGGGAGAAGCACTGAGGTCCTTGGCTTGTACCCCTGACTCTGTCCTTAACTGGTGATGACTCTGAGGAGAGAGCACAGCACTAGGCGAGGCGGAGGGGCAGACGGAGCCGGGTCGCAGGCCCTCGGGGGCCTCAGAACCTGGAGCCACAGGGCACAGGATGAAAGGCGTTTTCTAAGCACACGGCTCCTCAGATGGGTGCAGAGCAGTTCCAACAGCAGACACACACGGTTTCGGCGAAGCACACTCTCGTCTGGAATTCCCTCTGGTGGCTGAAATCAACCGTTTCTCACAAAGGAGGCCGGGACCGGGGCGGGACCGGGGCCCTTTCCGCTCCCCGCGTCCAGTTTGCTGGCCGGGCAGAGCAGGTTAGCGAGCTGAAATAATTAGACATCGGGCCAGCTGCGTGGGGCGGTGAGGTCACATTTTTCATTTAGGAGACCACACAACAGAGGGGAGCGAACGGGGAGATAAGAGCTGCGTTTTGATTTACTGAGTCTCCACGGCAGATAAAGCCAGCGCTTTGGAATCCTGCAGGCGATTGCTATTTCGGGCTTGGCAGGAGCGCGCGTCTGAAAGTAACGACCGGGCCCGCCTTGGCAGGGCTGGAAGTCGCTGTGGCGGTGGGGCCGGCCCGGGCAGCGGGGAGAGGGCAGGCCGGGGGCGAGGGGAAGCCAGGAGCGGGAGCCGTGAGGGCGGGTGGCTGCTGCAGGCTGGGCGCTCCGGGGAGGCCGAGCCGGCCCTCCCACCACATGTTCTTGGAGAGGAATGCGGTCGGCGGGTGAGGGCCCGGGCCTGCTCGCCGGGATTCTGCGGTTCCCTTCCTGGCGTCTGTCCTCCTCCGGCCTTCGGATCCTTTCCTGCGACAGAGGAGGAGGGCTGGGCCTCCTTCTTAGGTTTGAGGGGAATGGAAAAACGTGCCGCGGGCAGGTTGCCAAACGGTGCTGGTTCTGTGCGCTTGGAAGCGGGTGGGTGAGATGATAGGAACATCGGACGCCCCGAACTTCAGTCTCCTCCCTGCCCCTCCCCGAGGTGACAGCGTGACTTTGGCCCAGTCACTCCCCCCCGTGGGGGCCTCACTCTCCACAGCAGCAAACCAGGGAGCGGGACCAGGCTCCAGGCTCTCCCAGGGCCTCCCCGTCCCGACACGCTGCTCGCTTTTGGGGGACGAGGCAAGACAGATTGCGGGGCGGAAGGCAGGCGCGTTTTGTCTGAATGGGAGAGAGAAACAGCCAGCGCTGCCAGCGGACGTCCCCCGCGGGGTCCCGGAGCCAACGCTAAGTATGGGGCGGGGAGAGCGGGGCGTCCGAGGAGACAGCGGGCCCGCGTGTGGTCACTGGCGACACCGTCCTGCAGCGTCTCTCGCCCGGGCTCATCCACTTAATTGGGAGCTTGTCTTTCCAGCTGTGTATTTTTATCCTGTGCCCTGGAACCCACATCGTGAGGGCTGGAGCCACAGGCCGCTGCTTGTTTAATCGTTAACCGCCTTGGCCCTGCGGCGCGGCCCCGCGGAGGGCCCGGCTCCAGATGCTGCACCTCCGGGCGAGCGGGGCTCCAGGGAGGATGCGGAGCTGGACCGGGAGCCAAGCTCCGTCCTCCGGCTTTGGAAATAAATCCCTTCCACCGTCTGGCCCACACAACTCCCAGTCCGGCCGGGCCTCTCCTGTGGGGTTATTCTGGTAACAGAATGCTTGCGATCAGCAATTCTTTTCTCCTCTTACCCGCTCTCTGCGAGGAGCCAACGGGGCTATTACTTGGGCTCCGCTTTCTGCGTCTGAAATGCGGTTGAAAACTAATATTCCAGATGTTTCCTCATGTTTTAAGTGGAACCGCAGATGAAGCTTCCGGGAGGAAGGCAGCATGGCACGGTGGAAGGGCCCTCCATGGAGCCGGGCAGGCGTCTGCCCTGTGGCTCTGACTTCTAAGCTGCGTGGCCTCGAGCAAGCACTGCTTCTCTGACCCTCCGTCTCCGCTTCGGTGGACGGAACAGCAGCACGACCTTGGGAACAGCACTTCCACTGCGCGGTGGCAACCTCCAGGAGCACCGAGGCTTTCTGATTTATTCCGCATCGTGTGGTCCCTGCCTAACACGAGTAGGTTTCCTGATTAATCCACGTGGGAGTCGGTGATAAAAAGACTCAGCATTTTGAGGAGACCGGCGAGATTCCAGACGTGAAGTGCCTCGCCTTGCACATAGCGCTTGCAAGTGCTGGCTTAGCCAGGCCGGCGTGGCTCAGCGGTTGAGCGTCAACCTCTGAACCAGAAGGTCACAGATGATTCCCTGTCAGGGAACATCCTGGATTGTGTGCTTGATCTCTCGTGTGGGATGTGCAGGAGGCAGCCGATCAATGATTCTCTGTCGTCATTGATGTTTCTATCTTTCTCTCCCTTTCCCTTCCTCTCTGAAATCCACAAACATATACGTGCTTGCTTGCTTGTCAGCAGTGCTTGCAAACACACTTCTTCTACCTGAGCGGTGTCGATGTTGAAAGGAGGAGGCGAATCCCGCGTGATGCCCGTTGAGGTAATGAAGAGAAAAGACAGGCACTGAGAAAGCTCTTCGACTTGGGGAATATTTTCCTAATAAATCCAGAACTGACCCTCGAGCTCTCGCTGAAGCGCTCTCTCTGGCAACAGAAACAAAAGCCAATCCCAGACAAAGCCAGCGATGCCATTGGCGGCGGTAGGAGATCCTTCGGCAATACCAGTGGCTTCCTGGCCGTAGGGTCTTCCAAGGAGACTCAGGAAACTAGGCCCGGGCATGGAAACCAGATTTTTGAGGGCCCCTGGCACACTGGACTATTGTCCCAGGACAGAAACAACCCAGAACGAAAGGATGAGTGGGATTTTCCTTGCACTGGCCACAATACATATGTTTGTTCAAGGGAAAAAAGTTGGAGCGAGAAGACGTGGACGTCTGCTGCTAAAGAAAAGCCCGTTTGTGCCAGCCACAGTGGGGAGATTGTTCGGGCAGGTCATCTTGAAAGTCCAATTACCCCGACAGCATGGCCAAGGTCAGTGTCATTTTGGGGTGTGCCAAAACGCCAGCCTCGTAAGCAGATGTGGATTACACAGGGCATCTGCCTGTGAGAGACCGGGCACCCACGAGACTGGAAGCCCACCTGGGCTGAGACCCCATTTATCCTTGCTCCCTTCTACGCAAAGTCCTTGGACAGGCCTGCCGAACGGATACCTCCCCAGATATCCAGGAACCCTAAATGTGGAATCCAGATCCACTGTTCCAAGGGGTGATTCAAGGAGAACACCTCTTAATGAAGAACCAGGCCCCACAGTTAAGGAACAGGTTAAAAGAGCCCCCCTCCTTTGATTTTAACAGAACTCCCAGAAACCACAGGAGTCTAGAGAAGTGCAGGTCTTACCCGGGTGAGCTGTGAAGAGACCTATTTGCCCCAACACTCCGCACATGCATCTTTTAAACACGGGAGGCCAAGTTCCCTTCTGCCCTCTATTTCAGGGGGATTTAAGAGCGGCAATTTACCTACAGGTTCCTCAAGCAGCCTAGAAATTAGTACACTCCAAGTTCTCCAAACAGAGACTAATGTATCCTAACAAGGATTTAAGAAACAAATATCTAAAGTTTTCCCAAACCAAACAGCCTGACCGGAGATCCCAAATTTGAACTTTGAAGGATGTAACTCCATCAGCCACAGTTAAGGTCCAATCTACTACAGAGAGTCTGCGACCTCTGATGGGGTTGGTTATAAGAAAAGCTGATATTAAATCAATGTTGTAAAATAAGCTTCAATATGTGTTGATATGTAGAGCAAGTTAGGCCCTTCGTATAGTATGAGCTCAAATAAGAAAAAAAGAAAAAGGAAAGATACATATATATCACATTTATATACATTCACACAAAATATGGGACAATAATAATAGCTAATACCTATATGGTATTTCTGGTCAGGCAGTATTTTTTGTGTGGTGGGCAAGCAGTATGTTAAAGTTCTGCCAACTTTAACTCGCTGATCCTCACAACAACCCTAGGATGTAGGCAAACTACTTTATGGATGAAGAAACGGTGGCACAGAGAGGTTAAGCAACGTGCCCAAGGTCACAGAGCTAGAAGAGGCAGAGCTGGGAACTGAAAGCGATATGGACTATTCTAGACTCCCTGTTCTTATCTGCTGAGCTAAGCTAACACCAATGATCTGGAAGAGCCTCAGAAGCCATTTGGAACAAAGCCTTCCCTCTTCATTCTACCTTCCACACAGGCCGACAGAACTGGAACCCCTTTTCTCTGAGAGCATCTGCCCCTCGGATGATCTGTTTAGACAGAGGCCTCTTCCCTCTCATGTCTCCAACACTCCTAATTTTGGGTTCACAGCTTAAATGCCAGGGCTCAGGGGAAATGCTGGTTTCTGATGCAGCCCAGAGAGAGATTTGAGAGTTCTATGATGCTCTCATTCCAGATTATTCAGAAGACCCCTCAACATAGGGACTGGTGGGTCAAAGATATGGAAGCTCAGACAAAGCAGGGAGGAAGGGCTGGGAATCTGGAAGAAGTAGAAATGCGATCTCTTTGATCCATTCACCGGGCAAACCCATGGCAATTCCCACAGCCAAGTGAGAACCAGAACTAGGTTCATTACCTCTGAATTCTTATATCTACTACTAGAGGCCTGGTATACGAAATTGTTGCACAGGTAGGGTCCCTAGCCCTGGCTGGCGATCGGGGCGGATCAGGTTCTCCCACCTCCTCCTTCCCTCCTTCCCTCAGTGCCCCGCCAATACTACTGGTCACCCGCCATGTTCCGCAGCACCCCCTGGTGGTCAGCGCACATCTTAGTGAGCAAGCGAACTCCCAAGGGGACACTTTGCATATTAGCCTTTTATATATATAATCATATGAACTAGTTCCTGCAACATGGCTGGGATATGGCTTCCTTATTTTATTTATTTATTTTTTAAAGATATTTTGTTGATTTTTTACAGAGAGGAAGGGAGAGGTATAGCAAGTCAGAAACATCGATGAGAGAGAGAGAGACATCGATCAGCCGCCTCCTGTATGCCCCACACTGGAGATGTGCCCGCAAGCAAGGTACATGCCCCCGACCGGAATTGAACCTGGGTCCTTTCAGTCCGCAGGCCGACGCTCCATCCACTGAGCCAAACTGGTCTTGGCTATGGCTTCCTTATTAAGGTGGTAACTTAAATGCTGTCATTTTTTATAAGGAAAACTGCTTTAAGCATAAGCTTTTCCTTAATTTTATACCTTCAGCTCTAACCACGGATGTTCTCCTTCACAGGTGTTCATGGCTACCTTTTCCAAATTCCCATTTGACTTCATGCACTGCTTCTTACAAGGGGGTATGGGTTCCTGGGACGCTCCCAGTTTCCCCCTTGTCATCTCCTTCCTCTTCAACCCATGAACCCCCAAACAAAGGCTATCACCTCCCCACAATGGTGGCTTCACGATCCAAAACCACCTCTTGGAGGATCACCCTGTCAGCTCCACTCTCTGCTCGGAGAGCTTCCGAATGTCTTCTCTTTGGGAGAGGGATGTCCTCGGGTAGAGGGGGCAATACCTTTCCAAGATGGAATTGCTCTTTTTTTCAGGGAAAACAAACACATCAGAATATTCTCTCACGATAGGATGAAGCCGGGAAGCAGAGGGCAAGCGAGGCAGGGCAGGGTTGGGGCCACACGGGCACCACCACCGCCCATCTGACGCCCACTTCAGGTCCAGTTATGCCCTCCAAGTGGCCCCATGCTGCCTCTCCTAACCGGGGCAACTGGGGAGGGAGGCTATAGAGCTTAGTCTTCCTGTGTTCTCATGTCCCCACACCAGTTCTCTCAAAACATTCCCCCTACCGCTCCGCACTCCCTCCTGGCCCTGGAGTGAGTGAGGAGGAGAAAAGAAGACTGTTGAAAAAGATTCCATCTTGGAAAAAAAAAAACAAAAACTTTTTTTGTTTGTTAATCCTCTCCACAGGATGTTTGTCCCTCTGAGTTTTAGAGAGACTGGAAAGGAGGGGGAGAGAAAGAAAAACATCAATGTGTGAGCAACACATGCATTGGTTGCCTCCCGCATGCACCCTGGACTGGGCCCAAGATCACATCTGCAACCCAGGTACATGCCCCTTAATTGGGACTCTAACCCCAAACCGTTTGGTGCGCAGGCTGACACTAACCACTGAGCCCCACAGGCCAGGCCTCCATCTTGAAAATTTTGATTGATAGGTGCACATCAGTAACAAATTATCTAATTTCACTGTAAGCCTTCTCACACAGGCTAAGGTTCTCCTTTTCTCCTGTCACTAAGCTCAGGGCTAGAAGAAGAGGTGGGGGTGGGGATCAAGTCTTGCTTGGGTTAGAATCACAGACTCCACAAGGAAGCAGGATTCCATGCTGAGGACAGTCAGAGGAAGGTCCTGGGTGTCTCTGGTGGGGGAGCCCACAAGGTGGGACAGAGGGACACCTCCAAGACTCCCCCCACCTACTCAGGCTGGGATACACAAACTTTCTAAGTATAATGTTGCCAGATTCCGGTGCATAAAAAAAGTAGCTGAAGAAAAAAAAAAAAAAACTCCAACCATAAATAATGCCAAGTAATAAAGGAGGTGAATGTTTCTGTTATTAGATTCTTTCATTGTATAAATCTGTTTAATAAGCTGGCTAGGAATCACTGATAGAAAACAGACTTAGTGTGGTGTTACAGACCAACCCGTTCCAAAGGCCAGGATGGGGACTCCGGCCAAGTTATATTTTTCTGTTCTTAACCAATGCAACTTAAAATGTAATTGTTGTTTCCTTGTTCAAAAATGGAAAATGTCTTAGGAGGCTGTGTTCAGAGGGAGGAGAAGGCATGCTCCGTGTCACAGACCACTTTCCCCACCCCCCAACACTCATTTGAACTCACGGCGCTGTATTTATAGATCATGCTGCCTTTTGTCTTACTCACCGAGAAGGGCTGGGGTCTGTGTATGACTCCTACTTTCTAGAGTCCTATTTCTCAACATTTATATGCGAGTGTTTAGAAAAATCCCTCCAAATATCCTCCTTTTGACCCAAGAGCCATGGCAACCGCTTTGGCTAAAGAAATTCACCGAACACGAAAGGGAGTGGAGATGGGGCGTGTGAGGGGATGGGGTGGGGGTGGATGGAGCGGAGGTCTCCGGGGTCACATTCGTCTACCAACACTATGGTTTATAACGGCTTGTTGATGTTTTCCTGGGATTGGTTCCTATCATCGTGATGGGCTGTAAAATGAAATGCCATCAGCTAGCTGAGGGCTGGAGTGGAAATATTTACCCAATGGCATAAACAACAACACCGGGAGTCCCCACAGCCTGGGCCACGCTCTCAGGGCTTGGCCAGCGGTACCCACACTGCTGTTTATAGCACAGTGATGCATAAACTTCACTGCCTGGCCCGGTCTAGTTCTGACCCTGGTTCCCAGGCCCCTTCTCAGGAGGCCCACACACAGCTAAATACAGAAAGCAGACGTTAATGGGATGAGCGAGGCTCTTTGGTTGTTGTTAATCCTCACCCGAGGATATTTTGCCCATTAATTTTTAGAGAGAGTGAAAGGGATTGGGGGGGGGGGGAAGAGGGAGAGAGAGAGAGAGAGAGAGAGAGAGAGAGAGAGAGAATGTGCGAGACACACACTGATTGGCTGCTTCTTGCATGTGCCCCGACCTGGGCGGGAGAATGAGCCTGCAATCCAGGTACATTATGTGTCCTTGACCAGGAATTGAACCTGTGACCCTTCAGTGTGCAGGCCAGCACTCTAACCACAGAGCAACATTTCCCAGGGTGGATGAACTAGGTTCTCTATCGGACCACGTTAATTCCTGTTTGGAAACTTTACGTCTCAGCAGCATAAAGGTACGTCATCTGGAGCTGTGCAGAGAACTGTGCGACATCTGTAAACACCTAGTGGATGCACTGCTACGCCCTTAACGTAGGTCACAAAGAAGTGGCTAATAGAAGGTGTTCCAAAAATGGGTGCGAGTTGGAAGTGAATACTTTTAATTTGGTTATTTTCCAGCAAGTTGGCTATGAAGCCTTTCACCAGGAACAGAAGCCCTTCTAGAGCCCTGAAAAGCGGGGGGAAGTAACTCAGCACAGAGCACGGGGACATGGGATTAGAGGCCTCTCTGTCATTTCTGGGATTTATGTGGTCCCTATGTCTCTGCGTACTCTGCTTTTTGGACAAAATCCCATTGAGGGAGACTGGGATTATCGCTATGTCACACGGGTCAATGCCAGACATAGAAGATGGCGCGTAATGGGGATCATTTATTAATGTAGACGCGAGGCCCACAGTTAACAATACTGTACTGTATATTTGAAAGTTGCTAAGAGGGGAGACCTTAAAAGTAGGTTATGCAAGGGAAAAATTGTAACCGGGTGAGGCAACGGATGTTAACTAATCTTGTTGTGGCAATCGCTTCGCAATATATGGGTATATCAGATCCTGATGTTGTACGCCTTATGCTTACACAGTATTATGTGTCAGTTATATCACCATAGAACTGGAAACAAATTAAAAGGGGTCACTTACACGTTGACCAGAAGCTAAAGGAAATTAATGCAACATTCGTTATCCTTACAGCTGTGGGAAATGCAACTAGAGAAAGAAAGGATGGGTGAGCCTTCTCTGAGATGCCTCTCCAAGGACTTGGGTAACATGCACATAAATGATAATAAAAGTGGAGGGGGGGAAAGTGAGAAAAAATTACAGGTTGTAATTTTGTTCCCCTCAAAAGCAAATTTTCCTTCTGGGAACAGTCCCGGAGGAATTACGTGGCTGAGGTAGCGCGCAGTCTACTCTTCGTGACTGTGGGATGGGAACCGACATTCAGGAAGTGCCAACCCAGGCCCCACCGCACTAAGGCCTGAGCTTCAGGCGGACTCTTCTGAGTCAGTGGCTTATGGGGAAAGAATTAAAAAAAAAACCCACCACAAAACCCACAAGGACTCAGCAGAACAGCCCTCTGATGAACAGCGTCAGCTTTGAGAGAGTCACCAGAGCTGGGCCACTGGCCTGGAGGCCCGAGCGCCACCTTGGCCTAAGGACCCAGAGCTGCTCCTAGAAAGAGCTGACGTCAGGAAATGACCCATTACTGGCTTCTTTCATCGTGGAAAAGGTTAGAAATAACCGTTCTACTTAAGCCTGGGGAAAAGCCCAAGTTCCACCAAGAGAT
>PVJN01022549.1:0-33300 GCA_004026805.1 Lasiurus borealis | reverse complement strand
GTCAGGGGGAAACTCTGTGAGGACACTGCCACCCTGCTCACCCATGCCAGGGAGGGGTTCAGGGTGCTTTTCCCAAATTGGCTGCCACTCTTCAGAAAGCTCTGGGCAGGCAGGCAAAGGGGGTGCGCTCCCTTGGCCAGAAGGACCTTAGTGGGCCCTGTGGCCTCTCTCTTCCCTCTGCGGTGTTTCCTCTGCACAGCAACCTGCTCTCACTCACACCTAGCCGGCACAGAGCCAGGCCCGCTCAGAGCCACGCCCGCACAGAGCCAGGCCCGCACAGAGCCAGGTCTGCAAGCTTCACAACAATCTCTCGGGGCTTCCAGTCCCCCTCAGAGAAAGCACAGGCTCCGCAGGAGTGTGGGAACTAACATTCTTTGTGGGGATGGGGTCACAGCTCACATCCTCCAAAAGAGGTGTTGACATGACCCACCTGCCCTATCCTCACAAACTCCGCCTGGCGGGCCTCCTCTTTCTTCCGCGCGGACTTGGGCGACTCTGGTAAGACATCACTGAAAGACCGTCTGTTCAGCATGTTCTGAAAGGGAGACACACGTTAAAGTTCCTCAGAGCATCTGGGGAGCCCCACGTGTGGCAGCGTCTGTGCTGGATGCCAGGGATGAAAGAGCCGGCAGGCGGAGAGCCAGCAGGTGAAGGCTGAGGGCAAGGGCTGTGAACTCGAGCCAACCAGCAGCGCCAGAAAAACCTTCCACATCCCCGCTCCCTGGCCACATGCACGATGGCCCTGGTCATGTGAGTAATGCCTCCAACGCTCCAGGGGCTACTGTTCGACCTGGACACGCCTGCCCCAGCCTGCACCTCAATTCCCACAGCCCTGGCTTTGTGAAACTATGCTCCCGTGCGGGGACAGTCACCATCCTCCTTGTCATGGGAACAACGAGAGGACGCCAGCCATGGGCCACGGAGCCACAGGCTGGTCCTGACAGCAGGATCCAGGCGAGTCCTCTGCACGTCTACCCAGGACTCATCGCAGGGACTGTGTTCCCAGCTCAGACCCCGCGCGTAGGAAAGGGACCCAGGTTACCTTGTGCAAGTCTGGCATCAAATCCTGGTGCAGAGACCGAATCAACATGTCCAGAGTGCGTCGGCGCTTCTGGGCAAAGGTCGGGGTTTCCAAAGTGGCCTTTTCACCGTTAATTACTAAAATAAAACAAGTTATAAAGGGCACTACTAATAAGAACGTGCTATCGGGGAACATCCTTCTGAGGGAAATGCTTCACAGTGACACCACCCACTTTCCAAATACGGTACGACCACGAGTAACTCCCTCACGAAGCTCACTTCAGAACACCCTGCTTTCTTTATGCAAACTGACCAAGCTTCAAGCAGCGGGTGTATGTAACCACCTGAAGACCTACACACCAGCCTGCCCCATCAGTCTTTTTACCCACCCATCCTCCATCCCTCCATCTACTCACCCACCCATTCTTCTATCCCACTCATCCTCCATCCCTCTACCCCCTCCATCTACACACCCATCCATTCTCCCACCTCACCCATCCTCTATCCCTCCATCTATCCATCTACCCACCCCTCCATCTACCCATCCATCCACTTAGCCAACAGGATGGCAAGAAATATTCAAAGTGATGAATAATAAGAACTTATAACCGAGATTACTCTACCCAGCAAAGATATCATTCAGAATTGAAGGTCAGATAAAGAGCTTCGCAGATAAGAAAAAGCTAAAGGAATCCATCAATACTAAATCAGTATTATATGAAATGCTTAAAGGTACTCTTGAAGAAAAAGAAGAAGAAAAATGTAAAGATAAAAATTATGAACAAATATATATCAACAAGTGAATCTAAAAATCAAGTGAATAAAAAATCTGATGAACAGAATAAACTGGTTAATATAATAGAATCAGGGGCATAGAAAGGGAGTGGACTGACAATTCTTGGGGGGGAAGGAGTGTGGGGTGCGGGAAGAGACTGGACAAAAATCGTAACCTATGGATGAGGACAATAGGGGAAGGGATAAGGGCAGAGGGTGAGGTGGGAACCGGTGGAGGGGAGTTATGGGGGGAATAAAAGAGGGACAACTGTAATAATCTGAACAATAAAGATTTATTTAAAAAAAATATATATTTGCTATATTTTGTTAGAAAAAAAATAACAGTTGACTAAGCAGAGTACTCAGCTTCTTAGCCTAATAGAAGTTTCTTCTCGGAAAAGGCTAGTGGTTTAGTGACTGGACACTGAGGTTACTACAGTGGCTGCCCAGTGATGCATCAGGGCACAGGACAGAGCACGATGGGGGCGAGGAGTCTGGGTGAAGACAGTGGTGGGTCTGAATGCCAGTGGCACTGCTGGGTACTTTCTCAGCAAACGGGTAGCTGTGAGGGGCCTCAGTTTTCTACCTTGTAAAATGAATATAACTGTATTTCCTTGTAAGGGTTGTTATACATTTTAAAATGCCTTAATACATATAGAGAGTTAGCACAGTGTTAGGCACATCAAACTGAATGAGTGAGCTATTATTAACAGTTCTCTCTCTCAGACGGAGGGCCGAAGGCAGGATGGCACTCACAGGACAGACAGCAAACGCCCTGCCACAGGCTGTTCCTGGGTAAGGCCCGGACGCTGGCAACAGCGGGTTCACGGTTGGCAAGACATCGCTTAAGGAATTTAAACTATGAGCGTCTTGCATTTCTTCTCATTCTGTGACTGGGAATTGTTTTTGTTTGGTACTATTTTTTTCCTGAGAATCCCAGAAATAGCCATCTTAAATGACTTCTTTCAGCTGAATAAGGAGAAAAGTTTCAACATTTTTGCTGAAATGCCACTTCCTGTTATCTAGAGTTTTCCACCTGACCCACTCCCTCCCACTCTCCCAATAAATCCACGTCTGGACTCAGAGATGTCTGATCGTTGGCTTCTACCTTTCCGCTCAGTCCACCAACCCCTTCTGTCCTCCTGGCTCCTTCCCTCCTCTGTGACTTAACACTCCTTTTCATCATCTTTGGCCTGTGTTCTTCCGCTGGGTCCCCTCTGTAAATCCTCAACTGACCCTTCACGACCTCCCACCCCAAGCTTCTGAGGCTGAAGAAGTCTCCCTGCTGACTATGTCCATTTAAAAAACAAATCTATATCTAAATCTAAATCTATATCTATATCTATGTCTATGTCTATGTCTATATCTATATCTATATGTTTTATTGATTTCAGACAGGAAGGGAAAGGGAGAGAGAGAGAGAAATATCGATGGGCTGCCTCCTGCACGCCCCCTACTGGGGACCGAGCCCACATGTGCCCTGACAGAATCGAACCAGCAGCTTCTTGGTTCATGGCTAACACTCAACCACTGAGCCACACCGGCCGGGCGACTGGCTCCCTATAAAGCCGAGGATAACTTGATCCTCTGCTACTGAGCGATCCCTCATCCCTGGAGAAAGGACTACAATGTGGTGGTTCCCTCCCTGAGCCCACACTCCAAACCCGGCTCACCCGCCGAACTCCACATCTCAAAACCCTTCCGGGCAGGTGAGGGGAAGGAGGGCAGGGACACAGGAGGACACGGGGGAAGCCGCACACGCCTCAGGAGACGAAAGACGCCTCACGAAGATGACAGGATGTGGCCCGGAATCAGTGTCCGAGCAACACTCTTTGCTCCCAGCCTCTCGGGGAACCCGAAGTGCATTCTGACGTGGAACGAGTTGCAAACAACACTTCACACCAGCACTTACGTTTCACCAGCAAGAAGTCCCTGAACTCCTGGTGGTCTGTGAACACGGGCGGGGAAGGCAGGGGCGGGCCGAAGAGCGGCACGCTCTCTTCCGAGAAGATTTTCAGCCTGCGGAGAGGAGGCGCAGGGTCACCTGCCTCTTCTTCGGAGACCCCGGCATCTGGGCCGGAAATGTGTCCTGCTGCCCACGTGATGGGGAGGAATATTCACGCTCCAAAGGTGCCTTCCTGTGTCTGCCAGTGCCGGCCACTGTGCTTTCAGAGGCCAGCCCTCCCTGTGGGCAAGGTTGGGTGGCCCGGGGGGTCACAGCCAAGGCCACCATGGGCACCCACGGCATATCAGGGAGCACACTTGGTATTTTAAGACACGTCATCAGTGGGTTCTTACCAACTTGCCAAGATGGTACCATTACCCCAACCTGTCATCACCTGAGGCTTAAAGATGACAGATGCTTTTTTCAAAGCCTCCACGCTAATAATAAGTGACAGTGGGGATTCCAACCCACATCTATTTGGCCCCAAGTTCATGCTCTTTTTACAACATCATGATGCCCTTCACAGAGGAGTACGGCCTCGAAAAGGGGGCGCTCTGGTCAGGAGCAGATACATCCACCTCTGCCCACTGCAGAGGGCCATAAAGCCCCAAAGCACCCAGGCCCTCGGTCACCCGCACGGAGCCATGTCACATGGAACAATTTTCCCCAAAGAGAGGGTGGCCTTGAAGAAAGTTCTCTACGGTGAGGCCACAGCAACTCAGTGGAGAAATATCTTTATCAAGACTCTCCCCACATGAACACAAATTAGCAAGCAAACGTGAGAACCAGAACCAGGGATTGGTGACAAAGTCAGGACCTACCTGTAATTGTCGTTTTGGTGATCATACCTCACTAAGGCAAAAATATCTGTGGCGGTGGTTAAGGAAATTAATCAGCAGCCCCGATGCTCAGTCGCAGCTTGTGCTTTGACAATCCCTGTGGGGAGTCACCCCGGACCCGCGCTTTGTGGGCAGGGCACCTGTGGCATTCGGGGGACCTCTTTGAAAGAGACCACCCAGGAAGGCGCAGGTTCAGCCTGAGTGTGCATCCTTTGGGGAAAGAGCTAAACTTCCAAATGTGTCAGGAGAGCACTATGAACAAAGCTACTAAGCCAGGAAGACGCCGGCAAAGCAAAAAGAGCAACTCTATTGCCTGGAATGCAAAGATCCGAACAGGAAACTAGTCATTGATTTCATCTGACACATTTTGAAGAGAAAAGCAATCCCCCTCTCTCCTGGCTTTGGAAGAATAAACAAACCCAAACAAACCCATGTAGCTGGTGGCAGCCTCTGGGAGCCTCTCCTTGGCTTGTCTGGGCACGCTGAGCTGAAATAGTACCACCCCTACAGGCATCTTCCACTCTCTCCCCCAAACCCGCCCCCCTCCCCTATAACCCCGGCTTTCCTTAGCTCGAGCTGCAAAGCCATCTGCTCCTCTAATGCTTCCCCATCCAGCCTCAGAGGAAGGAATTTGCACACACTACCTGCTTGTCCCCTTCCAGACACAAATGAGCCCCAAAGAGAAACGTGTAACTAAACGAAGTTCTAAAAAGAATGAGCCCTCCTCCATCACCTACAGAGCCACCCTCCTGTCCCACCCTGGACAGGAGAAGCTGTCCTACAGGGGCCTCTGCAGGGCTGGGGTGGGTCCTGCATCCCAGCCAGCACAGCGGCCATCCCAGCACCAGCCCTGCCAGCGGGAACAAACCCCAGGGAAGTGCAGGTGCACCCGTTTTCTCCCGGCCTCACTGGGAGGAAACTGGGCACTTTTCAACTTTTACAAACTCCCCTGCTATACTGTCAGTTGACACTGAACAAGTCAAAGTGCAGAGCAACCTTCTTCCGATGCAATCAGTGTCTGGGTCCTGTCCCCCATCAGTCTTACTGGAGTCTCCCCAAATGCCCCTCAGTTGCCTTTTAGTAATTAAGTGTGACTCATAGAGGACCCTTTGTTGGGTCTCACTGGTCTGTGACCACCAGCTCAGATGTGACAGAGAACAGCAGGCCTATGCTGACAACATGAGCTGCACAGAAATGAGAGGAAGCAAATAAAAATGTGATGAATTCCATCATTTCTCAAATCTTAAGGGATGGCAATACAGCAGATGTTATGAGGGCTTAGAATCAATAAAGAATAGTACTTGGCTTTTTATCCTCACTTGCAAGTTTTTATACCCAAAGCAAATTTCTCAGAGGATTCACTAGAATTCTTCTAATTCAATTCTTATCGATGGATGGTAGGAAGTTGCCCTCATTTCAGAGACTACCTGGGGGAAGGGAAGAGATTCCAGAAGTCAAGGATTGTCTGGGAATTAATCCGTCAATGTCTCCAAGGGATGGAGAGAGAAAATGTTGAGGGAAAATCCCACATGGCAGGTGTAAGAATCTATCAACACAAACCAATTATAACATGCAAGTCAATGATAATTGCTTGGCGAGAGGGCCATTTCTGTCCCGTGAGGCTGAGGGATAGCCCACCGAACCAGAGCAGTCACAAGGCCCAGGATACGTGTAAAATGGGAGCGGATCATGGAAGGCTTAAAGGCAGGACAGGGCTCCTCTCCTTCCTGGAACACAATGGTGACGATGTCATTCCCGATGTGACGCTTCCTTTCCACCTGGATGTGAGCATAAATAACATCTCTGAGGAGGCGCTCAGACCTAGCACAGCTGAAAACGCAGCTCAGTGTGACAGCCCACAATCACAGAGCCCAAGCCTCGCCAGCTTTCACTCCGTGCCTTCCGGGTTTTACCAGCCAGCTTCCGGCTCTGCTGTCCTTGCTGTCTGTCTCCACCTCGCCCCTCCCAATTCAGGCCCCATGTCCTCGTCCAGCCCCTGCAGAAGCCTCTTATCCAGCCTCCTTGCCTACACGTTCTCTCATTTTATTTTTCTAATCATGTTCATCTGCATTCATCATGGCCTTAGCCTGGCATCCAAGGCCCCCAAACAAGAGGCTTTGCATCACAATTCCCTGGGGATGGAGCCCAGCTTGTGGATTTTTAGAAACGCTTAGTTCTGATGCAGATACT
The DNA here is from genome assembly GCA_004026805.1 of Lasiurus borealis. Lineage (NCBI taxonomy): Eukaryota > Metazoa > Chordata > Mammalia > Chiroptera > Vespertilionidae > Lasiurus > Lasiurus borealis. The sequence continues at coordinate 26,532 of PVJN01022549.1, read as the reverse complement.
TGGTTAATCTGCCTAATCTGACCCCAACTGACCTTTCCAAAATGATCTCCTACACATGTGGTCAGTGGTCTTTTCTCTGTAAAGGGCCGACAGGAAATATTTTCAGTTTTATAGATTATACTAGTGGCCTGGTGCACAAAATTCATGCACATTAAAAGGGAATTAATCAGAGGGAATATTTTAATATTTGCCTTTCTCTATAATAGAAGTGTCAGAGGTAAAATTAGTAAAATGTATATGAAAATCTTCCTCCTGTCAGAGTTTGAGTCATGCTGGAGGACCCAGTGTCAAGTCTCTGCCCACCCACATGAGCCTTGAAATCATGTGATACCCATACCTGGCCAGTCCCACCCCATTTGGCGAGATCCAGACCTGGCTAGCCCCACCCCTATCAAGCTCCGCTGGGTGGGGGGTGTAGCCTCAGGTACTCGTCAAGTCTCGCTGGGTGGGAGTGCAGGCTTAGGTCGGGGGGGAGGTGCAGCCTCAAGTTCCCTGGTGCATGCTGGGCAGGGGCGGGTTCAGCCTCAGATCTCTTGGCCCGGCACTGGGGCAGGGTGTGCCCCTTGAAGTCCCCCGTCAAGCCCCGCCAGGCAGGGGGCATGAGGTCCCTAGTCAAGCCCCGCTGGGCAGGGGGCACAGCCTCAAGTCCCTGCTAATTACTTGTTATGGGAACCCCACTTCTGCTGTAGGCCCAGCCATCTTGTGATGGTGTGAGGGCTAATTTGCATATTACTTCTTTATTATATAGGAGGATTATCTTTTTGCAAACACTCATCAGCCATTACTCAGAATGTTCTTATTTCAGGTCCCAGACAAGAAACATGGTCCACTGAGAGGAGTCACAGGGGAAAGGCAGTGTAAATGCAAAACAGTCTTTTAGGAGTCACAAACCACTCACACACGCAGATACACACGCTCACACACACAGATACACATGCTCACACACAGAGATACATAACACACACAGATACACATTTCACACATACATATATACACTCACACATGCAGTTACACTATCCACACATGCAGATACATGTGCTCACACACTCAGATACACACACTCACTCACAGATACATACACTCACACATGCAGATACACACACACAGCTATACACACATTCACACATGCAGATACACACATTCACACAAGCAGATATTCACACTCACACAAACAGATACACATATCCACATACACAGATACATGATCACATGTATTTGTGTGTGTGTGATCACACATGCAGATACACACACTCACACACAAATACACATACTCATACATGCAGATACACACTCACACACAGATACATACTCACACACAGATATACATACTCACATATGCAAATACACACATTCACACATGCAGACACACATACACACGCTCTCACACACAGATACACATACTCTCACCCAGACAGACACGTGCACTGCTTCCTCATTACTTTCTGGCGAAGGCGCAGTGAGTGTGGTTCTCCCTAAGGCTGTGGAAGGTTCCAGAACAGAGACTGCAAACAGCACCCCGAGCTGGGCCTGAAGTTCTGCTTCTCTGTTAGCACCTTAGTCTGACCCCGGGCAGCGGGCGGAGCTCTCTGCTGTCAGTCACGTGTGAGGGCCTGCGCGAGCACCCACCTGCTGCTTGTTCTCTTTGGAGTACGGCAGCATCGTGGACACGTGGAACATGATCTCGTGGCCTTGGTAGAGAGTATAGACCGAGTGGATCCCTGTGGTGTCATCTGTAAGACACGAACACGCACTGAGCGGGCGCAGCGAACGCGGGGGCTGGAGGAAGGGTCTCCATGTGAGACAGACGAGGGGGCTGCATACAATAGGATAGTCCTTACGGCCCCTCTGGACTGTCCACCTGCGGGGAGCAGCAGTGTGAACGCCGCCCGTGGACAGACCTCCCCGCCCCCTCTCTGCTCCCTAACTGACAGATTCGTGCCTCTCCAGGGGGTTGAGGAGGAGTGAGGAGCCTGGGCTGAAAAGGAGCGGGTGGGGAACTGCTTGCCTCGCAGTGACTGCCAGCGACAGGACAAAAGGAACACAGATGGCACACAAACACTGACTCTGTGTCCATAAAACACAGCAGAACTGCACAGGGACCTGTGCCCGCTAGGTGTGAAGCTCGAATCCCTTCCCTTCTTCCCCATCGGGGCCTTAAGTTCAGTGATGGACAGGCTGGGGCGGAGGCCAGCTTACTTTTGGTGTCCAGACCGCCGCGGTAGCCCGTCCAGCCCTTGAGAGTGATGGTGTCGCCCAGCAGGTGTAAAAATTTTTGAAAGGCGTCACTTCCGACTTCTGCGGAAAAGGGAGGTGTGAAGGAGGTGCGGCAGCCAGTCCCCGTTCTCCGGCTGAAGCCACTGAGGAACCAGCTCTGTGGAGGGCGTGGCAGGAAAGGGAAGGGGCCCGGCGGCAGGGCCCACGGCTCCCAGGAGCTACTGAAACAGTGGTTCTCAACCTTCCTAAGGCCGAGACCCTTTAAGACAGCTCCTCATGTGGTGGTGACCCCCGACCATAAAATTATTTCCGTTGCTACTTCATCACTGTCATTTTGCTACTGTTATGAGCTATAATGTAAATATCTGATATACAGGATGTATTTTCATTGTTACAAATTGAACATAATTAAAGCATAGTGATTAATCCCAAAAACAATATGTAATTATATATTGTGAAATATTTCTTTCTAATTACAAATAAATGAAATTTTGTCTTGAATAATGGTGTAGCATGGGTAACAGTCTTCATATGACAACAGTAAACTACAATGCTACATTTTGCTACACGGAGGAGCGGTGTGTTGGTTCCTAAGACCATGGGAAATAGGTGTTTTCCAATAGTCTTAGGTGACCCCCAAAGGGGTCGAGACCCACAGGTTGAGAACCGCTGCACTGGAAGGAAAGCACAGCATCAGACTAACCAGCCTTCCTGCCAGCAGGGCCCAGGGGTTCGCACTGCAAGGTAAAAAATGTGACCACCGAGACGGGTTTGGCTCAGTGGATAGAGCGTCGGCTTGCGGACTGAAAGGTCCCAGGTTTGATTCCGGTTGGGGGCATGTACTTTGCTTGCGGGCACATCTTCACTGTGGGACGTGCAGGAGGCGGCTGATCGATGTCTCTCTCTCATCGATGTTTCTGACTTTCTATCTCTCTCCCTCCCTCTCTGTAAAAAATCAATTAAAATATGTTTTTTTAAAAAATGTGACCATTTCCACGAGTAACAGAAGGTACTGAATGTGAAAAGAGCTAGAGAACAGGAAATGGTGCCACCTTGCAACCCTCCCAGCCCTGACTTCCTGGAGAAGGGCCCTCCTCAGCTCCCAGGTTATGCAGAATCAGCTTCTTCCGACCCCATGACATTTCCCACCGAGACCTGGGCCAGGTTAAGTGACCGGTAAATACTTATCAAACGAACGAAATTGGGCAACATTTGCCCTACCAAATTTACCCTTGGAATTCACCCCACAATTTCCTACAACTGCGGGCAGTTTCTCTGCATTAAAGGCTCCAACTCTGCCAGCAAGTTTGGTCTCGGCCGTCAGAGCTGCCACAAGGGGAGGGGATGCCCGTCAGCAGGGGAGACACTCACCGTTGCTGAACATCTCATCATCGGTGAGCTGCCCGTCTTTGGCAAAAAGAACCCCGAACTTGAAGTTCACCGAGCCCTTCAATAAGACAATAAAAAGTGGTGACTTTAATCTCATCAACAGAGCATACCCAGTTAAGCGATGTCGTTACCAAGGGACACAGGTAACGACAGACTGGACCCAGGGGGATCGCTTCCTCCCCTCTATCTCAGTTTTGACCAACACGAAGAACAATCACGCCTTCCTTTTTGTGGCTGCTGAGTGTACAGTGAAACTTCCATTTGTAATGTCATTACTAACGGCACCCAGGCGGCCAGCCAGGTCCATTCTGCAGCAAACAGAGCTAAGGTAAGTGGCCCCAGAACCCACAGGCTGGTACCATCTTCCGACCAACCCACCTGCAGGGCCCAGACCCTGGGCAGCTCAGGGGAGCTCCGTGCAATCAAAGCTCAATACGACAGTCCAAGGCTGAAACCTGTGGACTCTTAGAAACAAAAATGGAAACTGGAGCTCATTTTCCCCAATTCCTAAAGACAAGTACCAAACTATTTTAACATATATATATATATATATATATATATATATATATATATATATATATATATTGATTTCAAAGAATGGAGAGATAGAAACATCAATGAGAGAGAATTATTGATCAGCTGCTTCTGCATGCTCCACATGGGGGATCGAGCCCACAACCCGGGCATGTGTCCTGACTAGGAATTGAACTGTGACCTCCTGGTTCATAGGTCAATGCTCAACCACTGAGCCATGCTGGTTGGGTGAGTTCAGTGTATTTTTAAAAAAATATATTTTATTGATTTTTTATAGAGAGGAAGGGAGAGGGATAGAGAGTTAGAAACATCAATGAGAGAGAAACATCAATCAACTGCCTCCTGCACACCTCCTACTGGGGATGTTCCTGCAACCAAGGTACATGCCCTTGACCGGTATTGAACCTGGGACCCTTCAGTCTGAAGGCCGACCCCTATCCACTGAGCCAAACTAGTCAAGGCTCTCAGTGTATTTTTAATAGTTTTTTTCCCCTTAAGCCACAGATGAGTTTATAGTTCTTCATTATATTAGCTTCTATACTTTGCAAAGTACTTACCTCTTGTTCTTCGAGAACCAGCAGGTCCTGTCAAACAAAGTTTCAAAAGTTATGTCTGTGCTTAGCAGCGATCCTTGTATTTTGACTTCCTATGAAAGTCGAGCTTTAATTTACTGAAGTTTATACCGCCCACCCAGAAGTGCTTTAAACATTTAAATTTAGCTCTACAGATTTTTACAAAACACCTGCTCGGTTTAGAGTCATATTATATGGAAACAGACGATGCATGGCTGTGGGAAGGAAGACACAGACCCCTAGGCCCCTGTGCATCTACAGCTGGCCTTGCACACACTGCCTCCTGGAAGGTTCTGGCCAAGAAAAATGCTGCTGGGAACGGACAAATCACATTTCCAAACAGCAGCCACTTGGCGGAAAGAGGCCTTCTTCGTAATGCAGGCGGCTTAGTTCTATTGACTTCTTGGATCCGGGGATTTGTAAGAACTCTTTCCCCTAAACCCAAAGCCTGCTGCTCACGGCTGCCTAAGGGAACGAAGTCTGCAGATACCTAGTGAGAGCTGGGAATCAGTGCTGCCAAGCAGCACACTCTCGTGCACACACACACACATACTCACATACATGCACACACACACATGCACACATACTCACACACATGCACACGTGCACACACACACTGGGCAAGCTCCCGGGAATAGTTACTTGTAAGGGGAAGACAGCTGGACCATGAAGGCAGGGACAGCATAAATGTCCTTGCTGTGCTGTCAACAGCAGAGGCTGCTGTATGTCGCTTATTTGTCCTCTTTCCTATGGAAGGCGAGCAGGCAGGGGGGACTGGGCAGAGAGAGCTCAGCAGCAGCCACGGGAAGGGACACCAGTGCACTCTGTGGGTTTTGGGGCTCAGTGTCTGGGGATCACGTCCCGCCCCAAGAAGGCAAGGGTTGATCAGCCATAGGATGACCTACCAGAGGCACACCGACTTACAACTCTAACTGTCCTCACGTTTGCTATAAAAATCACTTCCCAGCAGAGCAGGGCTTCCTGCTGCTTCCAGCTGGACCTCACACACCTGGTTGTGCCTCAGTTCCCTTTGGTCCCAGCACAGCGTTCTACCTGAATCGCAGCTCAACAAGCACATTTCGTATTTATTTCCTTATTTTTAAAATACATTTTTATGGATTTCAGAAAGGAAGGGAAGAGGGAGAGAGAGAGAGAAACATCAATGATGAGAGAACCCTACATGCCCCCCTCTGGGGATCGAACCTGCAACCTTGGCATGTGCCCTTGACTGGAATCAAACCTGGGACCCTTTAGTCCATAGGCCAACACTCTATCCACTGAGCCAAATTGGCCAGGGCCATATTTTGTATTTATTACTTAAAAAACTCGTCCAATTCCGCAAAACTCTACATCACTCAGTACAAGGAGTGGCTCTGAGGCCTAGAAGATCCTCCTGAGCACAGCCCTTTCGGTTCACGGGTGGAGGAGCCTGTCGCTGGCGGCCTCTGCGGTGGCTGTGCCGAGAACAGAGACTCCCGGCCTGCCCCTCGGGCCTGGCATACCAGAATCTCAGTGAGTTCTCCAGGACCGAACACGGGTCAAAGAGGATCAATTATGGAGCAGAAAGTTCTGTTACCTTCTGTATCTCAGGATGAAAAATTTCCCTGGGGCCTTTCTCAAATTTATCCAGGTTCATGGCACTGAAACAGAACAGAGAGCGTGAGGCAGAAACTGAGCGGCGGAAGCAGGTCTCGGCTTCTCAGGGAAGCGAGAGACATCTCCTAGGACAGTGGTCGGCAAACTCTTTAGTCCACAGAACCAAATATCAACAGTACAACTATTGAAATTTCTTTGGAGAGCCCAATTTTTTAAACTTATATAACTGTCCCCCGATGGCACTGCGATGCTAAGAGAGGGAGGGAGGAATGGAGAGCGTTTCTTCGGGCAACCTTGACTAATCTTCCTGATTCTTACTTTTATTTCCTAAAGGGGTGACTCATTGGCTTTTATGGAGTGAGTCATGATAAACTGAGATGTAATAATGAACACGACCTGGTATTTCTTTCTTCCTGTGGTAATTCCTCTGCCGCTAATGGAATTGACCATCCTGAACAAGGTTGTCCTTTGTTTTACTTTGGACAAGCAATGAGCGTTTCCTCTGCCTACGCCCCTGGAGGGGTAAAACAAGGCCACTGAACCAGATGGCCCCTGAGGCCCCTTCAGCCGGATTTCTCTGCTCGTATGTGACAGGCAAACACAAGAGCTAATGTTAACGCCAGCACGCACTCCAGGCCCTCTGCTAAATGCTTTACATGGACGGCCTCATTGAGTCTCTGTGAGGCAAATACTAGTTTATTCCCATTTTAAAGATGAGGAAACCGAGGCTTAGTCCAGGATAACAAAGCTGTTAATTAGTAGAGCCAAGATTTGACCTAAGGCTTTTCTGACTCCGTAGTATTTGTTTTAATTTTCTTTGAAGTTTTCAAGTTTACGATGGCAACAAATAAAGATAAACTTTTTTTTTTTCAATTGGCAGACACTGTAGAAGTTTTCCTTTTTTCACATCTTTAAAAATACTTATTTGCCAAAGCTTGCTCTGGCTGAGTGGGCTGAGAGGGGAGAGCCCTTCTCATTTAACTAAACAAAATTAAAACTGCATGAAATCCCTTTAAAAAGAAAGAAGAAAGGTGCTGGAATAACTTATTTTTAGAAAAGAAAAAAAGAGATTCACAACCATCTTAAGCAACTAAAATTCAAAGTGCTCCTTTCAAAGCAAGTTAAGGTTTAGAATCAGCCAGATGTTTCTGTGCGCAACAAAAATGCCAGCCTCTTCCCTGCTCTCTTCACCGAAGCTTCAGACTGAGGAGAAGCATCAGAAGACCAAATCAAGCTTGAAAATGAGATAGGAAACTCTTTACTTATTTTTTTAAAATATGTTTTTATTTATTTCAGGGGAGAGAAAGAGGGGAGATAGAGACCAGTGATGAGAAAGAATCATTGATTGGCTGCCTCCTGCATGCCCCACATTGGGGATGGAGCCTGCAACCTGGGCATGTGCTCTGACCTGGGATCAAACTGTGACCTCCTGGTTCATAGGTCAACACTCAACTAAGGAGTAATACCGGCTGGGAGACATTTTTCACTTCTTAATCTCAGTGCTGTCCATCCACCAGAGGCAATCCTAGCCGCTGGATGGAGTCTGCACCCTAAGGGCCCTGGCAGCTGGGAGCTGTGGCTGGGACCCTGCAAACACCACCTCTCCCGCCACCTAGGCTGCGGCTGGAGGAGGAGGGACTGGAGGCCCCTGGGAAGAGCTGCCACCTCCCCGTCGGGCCAGTAGTGGTCATGGCCATGTCCAGAGCCACGTGGCCCTGGGCTTCCCTGGGCCCAGCTCTGTGGTCCCTGAGCCGAGATCTCTGTCCAACCCCCCGCACCTCTCTGAGGTTGGATCCCCTCTCCCACGCGCAGACAGCAAGTCCCTTTGTGGGGCAGGTTCGAGTGACTGAGAGATGCTCGAACCGCACTTAGCACAGCACATGGCAGACCGGCTGCTGGCCCCGCAGCTGCTGACAAAGCAGCAGGCCCGACCTGAGCGGGGCTTTCTCAGGGGACTGCCACCCAACAGATACAGAGGGACTTACAGGGAGAGGGAGGCAGCTGGGCAGGGAGCAGCTCCACGTTCCATCCACATACCTTTCTGTTTGGTGAAGAATAAGAACATTCTTCCCTGAGAAGCATCTGCTGACCTACGAGTTTCTATTTCAGAGCAGAAGCATGAAAGGACAAATATTTCCTGATTTTCTTTATGAAACCTCACTACCTGTGTGCATGCGACGGGCAGGGAGCAGGCAGCTAAAGTGAGCCTGAGGTGCTAAGAGCGACCCTTGAAATCGGGACCAGGACCGGCCTCAGGCACACACACCAGCGTGCCCGGCTGGCTCCCGTGCCTCCACTCCTCATCTCTACATTGGGGACAGGAACAACCTGCCGTAGGGTTGCCATGAAGACCACAGGAGCTAGTGCTTGGCAGACTTAGGAGGACAGCGCACGCAGCCACGGCTCAGGAAGACAGCTGACACGGTGGCCCCGGGAAAACCAGGGCTACAGGCTCCTGGGTTGGGGTTCCACTCGGCGGCACTCACCTTAAGATGGACTTCACAGAGAGCGTCTTGGTGGGGCTGTAGGGAAGGCATATTTTCTGGGTGCCCTGGAAAGTCAAAAGGCTCGATCAGCGAGAAGCGTGGCCATTCCCATCTCTGAAAGTGCCCTCCCTGGTCGCTTAAAGGAACCCCGTCAGGCTTTTCTACTTTCCCTTCAGCAGCTTGTCTATGAGTAAAGACATTATAACGCAGAATCTTGCTCAGACTGGACAGCGTCTACCCTCCCCCGGCCCAGCACTCATGGGTCTCGGCATCATGGACTCTTCCATGGACGGACTGATGGGTGCCCGGACCTTCAGTGTTGCGAGCAGATGGACCGCCTTAGACAGTTGAGAAGGGGGTTTGGTCTCTGAGCTGAGGATCAGATCAGCCCTCAAGATCATGAAAGAAACAGGCCCCCAATGTGGCAGGCCCAAGTCTAAGACTCGAATGAGTATCGCCGAATCTTGCGGAAGGCTGTGTGATGTGTCCTGTTTGCTGGTGGGAGCCCGTTTCCTCTCGCTAAAGAGCACCCCCTGTGACTAACGCAGGGAAGTACCCCCGTAGAGGCTGGGAGCGTGGAAGGGAATGAATGAACATCCACATCATCTGTGGTGAAGAAAAACATAAATGGCCAATCCCATGAGCCTTGGGCTCTCCCTTCCCGTGGGCATTTCACGAAGAACTGCAGGGGCTGGATCCTCTCTATTCCATACATCCGCCTCAAGCTCTCTCAGCTTCGCTACAGAAATGTCTTTCCATCAGACTGTTACCTTAAACCTGCCTAAAGGAGAAGTCATTTCTGACACGTGACACGGACGTTTATATAAACAGCAGCAGCACAGCACACAGGTAAAGTGGGGATGGAACTCCAGGCCCACGCCGGTTCCTTACCGTTTTCCTCCAGAGAATCGCACGGTACTGAGGGACCCGCTGGTTGTTCTGGTCAGAAAGGGTCACGGACAGGAAGAAGGGGCTCTTCTCGGCATCGTTTCCAATGTAGTTCTGATGGACTGGGGGAGAGACAGGCTTAGGACAGTGGCCACGCAATGGCTCCTCCAGTTCCCGGCGCGGGGACATGTCAGGTGGTACCCAGCCCATCGCACATGGTCGGGAGCAGCTTAAGACAGAACCTAATCGCTCTCTAGAATCACGCACTCCCATTCTCCCAGTCAGAGACTGGTCCTGGGATGAGCATGTGACCTCATTCTGAGAGACAGAAGGAGAAACGTGCCCAGAGGTTTCTGGAAAGGCATCCTCACTCTTGAGGATGGCCTTCCGGGTGAACTCTGGATGGTGGTGTCTCGCAGTGATGCCTGGAATCGCTGCAACCATTTGTGACCCCGAGGAAGCCCAGCCTTGATGACATCACAGAGCCTGTGGCTCCCCGTGCATCTCCCCAACCCCCAAGCCTGGCCTCCCTCTGGGTTTCTCGTTAGATCCCTCACTGCTTCAGCCAGCTGAGGAAGCTGAGGCATCACACCATCCTCCTCCCGGCATCACTGTTCCAGGACTGGTCTGCAAGCATATGGGAGGCGGGCAACTTTCCACGGATTCTTTCTTTCTAACAGAGATGCCTGGCCCAACAAGTGAGCTTCTTCACCAGCACAGGACCAGGTTGCTTAAAAAGACCCCTTTGTGTCTGGCCAGTCTCATTTTATAGTTCAAGCATCACATCTACAAACAATGGATTCGTCTGATAAGAAATGTGTCTAACTCCTTGCTAATCCCACAGCAGCGACCGTTCTTCCATTTCTTCTGCTGGGAGCTCCACGCCTGCCTTCCACTTGTCCCTGTTTGTTCGCTAGGGCCCTTCACTGCACCTGTGTGTCACCCTCAGTGATGGAGCTCCTGCCACGTGCCAAGCATCAGGCTGAGGGCTTTTCCTGTCTATCTCATTGCAACATCTGTCCAGACCTACTAGGTGTGTACCGGTAACACCCTCACTTCTCAGGTAAGGAAACTAAGTCTCAGGAAAGCAGAGAGAAACAGGTGTAAGGTCCTATGGTGAGTAACAGTGGAGCCAGGATTCAAACCCATGAAGGCAGGGGCCGTGACTGCCTTTGCCAGCTCTACATCGGCCCTGGAGCTCAGGGACCCGTTTCTTTCCCTCACTGCCTTGAACTGTGTTCAAAACCCACTACAGACTTGTCTTGTTAAATCTGAAGTTGCTTTCCACCCTGCAAATTCTTCTGTCTCAAATCACTCATCCAGATGATATGATCCCCTTTATTCCCCAGGGACAAAAACGAACGCCCCGTCAAAAAACGCAGTGCCCTTAAACTGGTTAGTGTCACACAGAGAGGGCACTTGCAAATCACACCACACTGATTTTCATTTCGAATGCCCTTCCCTCCCAGCCGCCAGGATGGCATACTTACCTTGTCCTAAAAAATACTTGAAGTACCATCTGGTGTGGTATTCCGGGTTCTCTAAGTGCACGGCCGTTCGCCAAGTCCCTGGCAGAGCAGTGGCATTCTGCAACGGAACAACGTTGTGCCATGAGGAGGCTTCTTTAGAAAGGAAACAAGAAGCTGACAGTGAGCCAGAGGCCAAACAACCAGAAAAGCCATGGTTAAAGCACATGAACAGCCCCAGCCAGTTTGACTCAGCAGAGAGAGCGCTGGACCATGGACTGAGGGTCCTGGGTTGGATTCCGGTCAAGGGCATGCACCTCATTAGCAGGCTCAATCCCGGCCCTGGCGGTGTGGCATGTGCAGGAGGCAACCAATCGATGTGTCTCTCCCTCCCTCCCACTCGCTCCAGAAATTGATGGGAAAATATCCTCTGGTGAGGATTGACAACCAGAAGCATACAGACTGGGCTGTGCCCATCTTGTCTTTAGGAAAGATGCCCAGTCTAGATGGCATCACAGGAGCATCCGGGGGCGTGGGGGAAAGGGACCAAGCGACCCAGTGGGCTCAGCTATTCCTGAGAATAACTTGGGTTTCAAGTTTCCCTCCTTTCTGACCCGAAGCTTCCGGAAGACTTGGTTGCTGGTGCCCCCTAGAGGCATGCACTTCTGTTTGTAACCCTGGAGGACACTTTTCACCTGGAAGATATCTATCTCTCCAGCATCTTGAGTTCATATTCTTTGTAGAATTTTAAGAATTTATCGTAAAAATTACTCAATTAACGTGGAAAATATAGACAATGATAATAAGTAACCGGAATCCTCTGTCCAAAGATAATCATTATTAACGATTTGGTATGATTCCTGTAATGTTTTTCCCACCTGTGCAAACATATGTCATTCTGCCCCAATGGAATCACAATGAATATACAGTTTAAAACTCCTTTGGTGTCTACATTGTGACATATGGATAGACTAGTGGTCGGCAAACTCATTAGTCAACAGAGCAGCAAACCATAGCTCACGAGCCACATGTGGCTCGAGAGCCGCAGTTTGCTGACCACTAGTATAGACAGACTTCAGAAATATGCTCTTCTTTTTTAAGATTTTAAAAAAGGTTTTGCCTTTACTTCCGCTTCTAGGTTACATTGAGAGGACACAGGCAGTAAAGAAGATGGCTTTACAAAAAATAGACTAAACTTTTCTAAATTGCAAATATAAATATAAGCTACTTTAAAAACAGTGAAATCACACAAAAATTAAAATCCTTTTCTGTCCCCACCCTCCATGTCCAGTCCACTGCCTTCCCCTATACACCCACACTCCCAGGTCGTGCCGATAGTCCCAGATCTCTCTGTTTTACAAAGATGTACTTACTTTATACATAAATACACACACACACACACACACACACACACACCTGTATACATACATATATACATGTAAATATTTACACATACCATTTGTTTTCATGAATGAGATAGTATCATAGATATTATACTAAAAAATGTTTTGTTTTTTTTTTACTAAAGAAAATACCTTAGAAATATTGCCATGTCAGTACCTATGGATCTACGCTGTCCTTTTTAACAACTATACAGATCCTTTTAAAAAACCAAACACTTCAGTTGTATAGCAATGTAAACTAGTAAAATATGTAAAGAGCAGAAAAGGGCCTAACGTGAGAAGTCCCCCAACTCCTTCCCAACCTCCCGTTTTCCTTCTCCATAGGAAATGCTATCAAACTTGGAGGTGCCCTCTGGAACTTTCTTGCATACTTACGAGCACATTTACCTTTTTTGGCTGTTTTAAGGAAGTGGGGTGGTATCATACGAATCATTCTGGAACTCGCTTTTCTGTCTAATCCTGTTACATCTATCTCCTCCTCACCTATCCCACAGCTGCGAAGCATTGCATTGTTCAAATGGACCATCATTCCATAATCACTCCTCTGCTGGCGGAAAGTGAGGGAGTTCCCAGGTGTGGGTAATTTCTCTGTTTTAAATAATGCTACCGCACTCGTCCTAACAATAGAGCGGTGGCTAAATGCTGTGTGATTGTTGATGACTGCTAATGGCCCTCCCCAGACTGTAGCCTGCACACATCCCCACAGTCAGTGGAGACTCCTCCGGTGCCGGAGCACAGATGTAAGGAGCTGAAATCCGGCCCTGCCCTGCCAGATCCTAATTGATATACGAGGAGCTGTCAGGGAGGCCCCAGGGCGCCACCCAGGGTCACACTCATTTCAATTAACAATCAGAGGAGCTCACAGATGGCAGGGGAAGCACAGGATAACCGACGCTTGGTGGCGGGGGAGGTGACAGAATCAAGATGTCAGGAAACTCCTGACAAGGACACACGGAGGAGATTCCATTCAGTGGATAAGGCCAAACCCCACACTGAGGTGCAAATACAAACTGCAGGGCAACGTCTAGGGCGGGGCGGGCTGCTGCTAGGGGGCAGGCGTGTGTCCCTACTCCACCCACGAGGAAGTGGGGCTCACAGGCGTCCTCAGAAACTGGTAGGTGATAGAGCTGAGGTCTGAACCTGGGGTCGTTTGATTCCAAAATTGTCCCCACTACACATGATGTCGCCTCACAGCCATTAACAGCTCGGGTGGGGGAGGGTGCTGTGGTTCCCCATGAGCCATCAGGCTTCATAAAAAGGGGAGAGGACTGGCATGCTCCACTCGTGTCTGGAGCCGGGTGGAGGGGGGCTGAGTTCAGATGTGAGCACTTCCATTTAAAAGGCTCTTAGGACCTCACACGTGCCCAGGGACCTCACATGTGCCCAGGGACCTCACACGTCCCCAGGGACCTCACATGTGCCCAGGGACGCAGAGGGAGGGGGGAGGATACCTGAGGCCGGGTGTGAGGAGAAAAGGAGCAGGTGTCTTGGAATGGCCGCAGGCAGCACGGTGCGGCTCAGCCTTATACTGCAGCTGAGAGAATGCAAACGGGAACTGGGAATGCAAGACCCAGACCGATGAATTCTGTTCACTTAAAACAGTGGTTCTCAACCTTCCTAATGCCGCGGCCCTTTAATACAGTTCCTCAATTGTGGTGACCCCCAACCATAACATGATTTTCGTTGCTACTTCATAACTGTAATTGTGCTACGGTTATGAATAGTAATGTTAAGAACATTACAGGTTGAGAACCGCTGCTGTAGAGCCTAAGACCATCGGAAAACACAGATATTTACATTACGATTCTGACTTTAAGTAGAAATAAAGTAATTAACTTTAATTAAACAGACAATTAAACTGCCTGTAAAGGATTTAACTTCCCACGTTAGGCCGTTTTCTGCTCTTTACATATTTTACTAGTCTACATTGCCATGCAACTGAAGTGTTTGGTTTTTTAACACCTTTCTGACCATCCTAAGCAGGCTGTTCCTCACTTTCTGTCCTGCTTGTCTTCTCCCTAGCCGTCACCAAGAGTGGCAATCATCCTGTACAGTGTGAGCCCGAAGGCGGGGGCCACAGCAATCTATTCCACCCTGCACTGCCATCTTTTTTTTTAATTTAATAAATCTTTATTGTTCAGATTATTACAATTGTTTCTCTTTTTCCCCCCATAGCTCCTCTCCACCCGGCTCCCACCCCAACCTCTGCCCTTACTTCCCCGCCATTGTTCTCATCCATAGGTGCACGATTTTTGTCCAATCTCTTCCCACACCCCACTCATTCCTTTCCCCCTGAGAATTGTCAGTCTCCTCTCTTTCTATGCCCCTGATTCTATTATATTCACCAGTTAATTCTGTTCAGATTTTTAATTCACTTGATTTTTTAGATTCACTTGTTGATAATAAGTATTTGTTGTTCATAATTTTTATCTTTACCTTTTTCTTCCTCTTCTTAAAGAGTATCTTTCAGCATTTCATATAATACTGGTTTGGTGGTGATGAACTCCTTTAGCTTAGTCTTATTTGTTAAGTTCTTTATCTCACCTTTAATCCTGAATGATAGCTTTGCTGGGTAGAGTAATTTTGGTTGTAGGTTCTTGCTATTTATTGCTTTGAATATTTCTTGCCACTCCCATCTCTGCATAGTTTCTGTTGAGAAATCAGCTGACAATCCTATGGGTGCTCCCTTGTAGGTAATTAACTGTTTTTCTCTTGCTACTTTTAATATTCTCTCTTTGTCTTTTGCTCTTGGCATTTTAATTATGATGTGTCTTGGTGTGGTCCTCCTTGGATTCCTTTTGTTTGGGGTTTTGTGTGCTTCCGGGACTTGTAAGTCTATTTCTTTCACCAGGTAAGGGAAATTTTCAGTCATTATTTCTTCCAATAGGTTTTCAGTATCTTGTTCTCTCTCTTCTTCTGACATTCCCATAATTCTGATGTTGGTATGCTTGAAGTTGTCCCAGAGGCACTTCATATTTTTGGATTCTTTTTGCTTTTTGCTTTTCCGGTTGGGTGTTTTTTACTTCTTTGTATTTCAAATCTTTGACTTGATTCTTGCGTTCTCTAGTCTGCTGTTAAATCCCTGTATAATACTTT
This sequence comes from Lasiurus borealis, assembly GCA_004026805.1. Taxonomy (NCBI): domain Eukaryota; kingdom Metazoa; phylum Chordata; class Mammalia; order Chiroptera; family Vespertilionidae; genus Lasiurus; species Lasiurus borealis. The sequence goes on along the minus strand of PVJN01022549.1, from coordinate 10,888 downwards.
TTATTTCAGTCAGTGTATGTTTAATTTCTAGTTGGCCCTTTTTCATATCCTCGAGGATCTCATTAAATTATTAACCTCCAGGCCAATTGGCTGTGAGGATCAGCTGTGTCTATGCCGGGAGAACTTCTGTGCTGGAGGCAGCCTTATGAGACAAGACTTGCAAAACTGCAAAAGCCTCTGTGCTTGGCTTGGATGGGGCTGAATCTCAGGGCTGAGGAAGACAGCTTTGGCTTCCCGTCAGCCTTGCTCTAAGAGGTTGGTGGGTCTCAGTGTTCCTCGGTAATCACTGCAGCCCTCTCTGCGTGCACTTGCATGACCTCTGACTTTCACATCTCCCCTAAGTTTCCGTGTGCTTTGGGACCCATATGAGTCTAGGTCTGTATGGTCTTGCCTGAAACGGGCTGCTGGTGACTTCCGAGGACATGAGGGCATTAATCAAATCCCCAGGACCCACGGACACAGGTCAGGCTGACAGGAGACACCCCACCCCACTAAGGGCTGCACGCTGAAGAGGAGGGAGAGCCAGAAGAGACCACTGTCCCCCAAGAACCCAGCTGGGCGGTGAGCCCCGGGGAAGGGAGACAGGGAGCCAGCCTCCAGGTAAGTTTGCAGTTCTTCCCTCCATCACGGGGGCGGTTAAAAGAAGTTCCAAGCTGGGAATTAAAGTTGTTTGGAGAAAGTGAGTGCAAACCCGCCCTCCGATCCTGAGACCAATTCTGGTGTGTGCTTCCCCCGCATGACTAGGCAGCTCTCTGACACCCGAACCACAACCGACTCACGAGAAACAGCACCATGGGCACCACAAAGTCACACGCTGGAGGACCAGCCACAGGCGGTCAAGACGTTGTACCGACAACGATGAAAAAATAACAGGCAAGTTTAACATTTTACAGTGATGTCCACAGAAACTATAAAAAGCGACCCACCGACCTTGGGTTAGGCAATGGTTTCTGAGCTATAACATGAAAAACACAGGCAACAACAGAAAAACAGATGGAGGGGGCACCATCATGTTTAAAAACATGTGTGCTTTAAAGGACACAATCAAGAAAGCGAAGAGACATCCTACAAAATGAGCGAAAACCTCTACAAATCACCTATCAGACACAGTATCCATTCTGTAGAGAGCTTCCTTAAAATCTATAATAAAAACGTAATATGCTAATTAGACCCGATGACCTTCTGGACAACGCTGGGGCTGCCAGGGCCGAGCCCCTTGCACGAATTCCATGCACCGGGCCTCTAGTTCAATAATAAATAATAAAAGGAAAGCAGCCCCGGTGCAGTGGTTTTGCCATGTGTTCGTGGGTTTGGACGTTTTTGGGCAGCGACACGGGGCTCCGAGGCCCTGCCTGTTCCTCTGACGCAGCCACAGCCCGGCCTGTTCTGTTTGTTTCCCAGGGTCTCGGATCCTCAGGCCTCCTGCCAGGCTGGGCGGAACACCGGCCAGAAGCTTCCCTGAGAGCTTTTCCCATCGATACAAACCACGGCAACGTGCTGCAGGAAGCGCTCATGTTCGGTGTCTCTGGCGGAAACAGAATCTGAGACCACATTCGAGCCTGGCTCTCACCTTTCCCAGGAGCCATCGGAGAAGGGCCTGTGTTTGGGATACAACAGACCACAGTGATTTGTGAAATCGATCCTTCTGGCAACAGTTCCAAAGATGTAAGGCAGCTGGAGCCAGAGGCCCGGGCAGGCTGGCTTGGGGCCACTGCTGCCGAGCATGCCCCACAGGTGATTCCTGACCCCAGTGGGGTCCCAGAACACGACCTCCGGCATGTGGCAGGACAGGGGACATCCAAGCGAGAGGTGAACCTAAGCCGGTGGAGGCTCCGTGTCTGTCCTGGGAGGCGTGGCTTTGCTCTGGGCGCGGGTGCTGGCAGGGGAAAGCCCAGGGAAGTTTGCTCCTTTTGGGCTGGGCTGACGTTTTGCCCAATTCTGGCAGCAGAAGGACTTCTGGAGGTAAGCCACCTCGGCGGTCTCCGGTGCTAGGTTCTCACAGCAGCAGCTGGGCGTGGCATTAGAAACCGAGGGTTCACGCTTCGTCCCTGCAGCTGGCCTTTGGGGAGGGCTGTGCTCAAACCTCGGGAGCACGTTTCCCTGGGAGCCCCTTCTACCGAGTGGTCAGTGGGCACCACTCTGGACAAGAAGCATGCATCACCTATTCAGAGGCCCAGCCCGAGACAGGACAAGGCGAGGGTAGGCGTCCAGGTACGTGGGTGTGCTCTGAGGTGAAGATGGGCAACAGCAGCCAGACGCTGTGGCCTTGAGCGACTCTATAGCCCTTGGATGCAGGGTGCTCAGCAGGGCGAGGCTGGCTCTCAGGCACCAGGATTATCACCACTGGTACCGTGACAGCCATCACGTGCTGAGTGTGCACTCTGTGCCAGGCACCGTGCTAACAGCGCCCCCAGCTCAGCTCACGGAATCCTCTCCATCCCCCCAAGACAGTTTCCACTGCAGATGAAGAAGCCGACGCTCGGGAAGGCTGGGTTACCTGCACAGGGACCTGAACCCAGGAGGCGGGGAGTGGGCTCCGGCAGGCCAGTTGGTGATGGCAACCTCTCCAGGAGGCAGCAAAGAAAACAATGGGGCACTTACGTGGCCTCTGCAGTTCTGGGGAGACCCCCAGGGCTAGAGTGGGCAGTGGAAGTTTGAAAGAAGAAAGAAAAGCAACCGGGAGCCCAGCGTGAGGGCCTGGCCCAGGAGTGGGGGCAGCAGTGCCTCCTTTCCCGAGTCCTCCCTGGACCGAGAGGGCATTTCGCAACCACCGTGATTTCTGGCATCTCTCTCTCCAGGACCTTGTTGTTCACAAGGCAGTGACCGGGGACGGGCTGGGACTGGGGCCGTGCACACAGGATGCCGTGGCTGTGAACTGTCCTTTGGTCCCATCTCCTGGCTCCCGTGCAGATTGTGAAAGGGTCTGTGTCCCCCCATCATAGCACCTTCCACACACAGAGCACCGGCCTTTCCGCCTCAGCTCTGCTTCAGACGATGAGGAGCTGTGTTCCTCCCGGCTCCACTCGGCAAGACTCGTGGGTAGCGAGGACCCCGCCTGCCCGTGCGCTCACACAGCCCTGCGCCCGGTGACAGTGCCGGCCGGAGCTTCCTTACCTCGTCCGAAGAGCCGTTCTCCACTCTGAACCGCCCGGCCCTCTGGATGGCTCCATCGGCATCGCTGGAAATGAGCTGCGACGAGAGAGCGCTCGGTTAGGTAGCTGCTCAGCACGGCAACGTCCCTCTGTCTGTATCCCTCCCTCTGTATCTGTCCCTCTGTCTGTATCCCTCCCTCTGTATCTCTCCCTCTGTCTGTATCCCTCCCTCTGTGTCTGTCCCTCTGTCTGTATGCATCCTATGAGGGACCCAGATCCCTTCTGAGCTGGGCCTGCCTAGCAGCTAACGGTCTGTCTGAAGCTCCGCCGGCCAGGTCCCTCAGAGGGCCAGGTCCTCGGCCGGCCAGGCCCTCAGACAGCCGGCCCCCAGCCTCCAGGAGCGGAAGTGAGGGAGAGACACCTGACCCGCAGGAGTGGAGACAACAGCATCGATTCTAAGATGGCAAAGCATGAAGGCAATGCTCCCGGTGGTTTCAGCAAACTGCAAATTGGATCACCCCACAACCCTGCCCCTCCCAGCACCCCACGCCATCCACCCGAGGACGGGCACGCATCACTCCCTCGCAGCCTCCCGTCCTGAAAGCAACGCCTCCTCCTTCATTTCACCGCAGTCCTGCTGCAGGGCCGTCCCTGGCCCCGGCGCCAGGGAAACGAGCCCAGTAAGTCCCCAACTCAGAACTGTGACCCCATTTCTTCGTGGACGGCTCCCTTCATGCCGTCTCTCCTCACGACTCCCTCTGCCCCCCTGAGAAGCTCCACAGAGACGGGGACTAGCTTCCTTCTCACCACTGCACCCCCCCAAGCTAAGCACATGGTATAGAAGTCCATGAAATACTTGTCAAACGAGGACTAAAAAATAGAGGAAGGCCAAACTCGTATGCAAATGGCCAAAGGAAAGTAAAACTGGGGTAAGATCAGCCCTGGGAACCAGAGAATTCCTGACTCACAAGAAACAAGGGAAGGCGGGGCCAAGGAATCCGGATCAGGTTGTGCAGCGGGAGGCAGCGAGGGGTAACTTAATCAAACCCGCAGCCCTGAGCTCATGCTGGCAGAGCCTGTGTGTGTGTGTATGGCAGGGGAGAAGAGGGTGGGGGGCTGGGAGGGGGAGGGGAGCGGTGTCAGAGCAGCAGTGAGAAGGCCCCTCGAGTCGCCCTGGTGTGCAGAATGGCAGCCCCCAGCTCGGAGCCGGTTGGAGCCGCTGGCTTCATAGAGGGGAGGTGCCATGCTGGAGCCTGGCGAGGGCCGGTGTAGCCGCTGACACTGATGTGAGAGGAGACAGTGCTCCCGGGAGCGAGGAGATGAACAACAACAAAAGGGAGAAATCCTTTCAACACAGCAGAGAGCTGTTTCTATCAGCAGTTTCCTTCTGTGATTCTGAACCGACCAGTTAGACCTATGCACACCTGGAAACACTGTGCTTGCTGGAAGGAGACCTGGCGAGGGATGAAGCAGTGCCTCCTGGAGCCCATCTCAGTGGCCAATGCCCAGGAACTAGAACCTTCTCCCCCTACTCTTCCCATGTGGCACCGAGTTCTGACTGCCACCAAAATCCACGCCCGCCACGGCCCACAGTAACGAAACTGCAGCCAGACACGTGGCTGGGCCGCGTTTCCCTCCAGGGGGTCCTTGGGCTTCATTCCTCCACCGGCAGGTGGGTCAGAGGTCCAGGGGCAGGCGGGGCCCAGGCCCCGAGAGAGGGCTGCCTCTCCCGCACCCTCCCTCCGGCTCCACTGGCCAGGGCCTCGATGACCAAGAGGCCTTGATGTCCACAGTGAGGACAGCGGGTTGACCTGACTTAGAGCGTGGGGCTGGATGTGACCGGGAATAAACTTCTCTTAACCGCAATCTGCTGAGCTAAGGCAACGAATCCACCCGACAAGGAAGAACAAAGAAACAAAAAGCCCTGAACCTATGACAAGCCCCTCATTTAAATGTGCAAACAGCTGAGGTATCGGGGCAGATGTTCCTTGAAACAAATTTACTGCAAAAGCACAAGGAAATTTCAGGCGGCGGCTAATCACTGTAACAACTTGGGAGGACAGTGGATCCATGACGTGCAACAATCTGTGATCAGCTTTCAAGATGCAAAGCACAGTTTCTGGATTTTGAAATGCTGACCACGTATCCTAGTGAACAAAAATTAGACACTCAGAGAACATGCCCCAAAAGAGTCAATTCCAATATCAGCGTGGCCCGGCCGGTGTGGCTCAGTGCCTGGGCGTCAGCCTGAGAGCCAGGAGGTCACAGTTGGATTCACAGTCAGGGCACATGCCTGGGTTGCAGGCTCGATCCAATCACTGATTCTCTCTCATCATTGATGTTTCTATCTCTCTCTCCCTCTCCCTTCCTCTCTAAAATCAATAAAGCAAATATTAAAAAAGGAAAAGAACATCAGTTTGTAGGCTGGCCCGAAGGTTTAGAAACAAACTGGAGAGCAAGGCAGCGGCACCCTCCCGGTTGAAGCCAGCAGAGCCGACACTGTCGCCGAGCACCTCGGCCCATTGCTCTTCTGGGAGAAGAGTCCAGAAAGGACATTCCCGCGTGTGCTCTGCCCTTCGCCAATGCAGCGCCGCCCACCCAGGAGTTCAGGAGGATGCTCTGCTCCATGAGATCTGCACTCGGAGGGGTGGAGGAGAGAGAGGGGCAAAGGAGAATGATAAAGGGGAACCTGGACCCTCCCTGGAGGTCACAGGGGAGAGCAGCACAGACATTTCAATAAGCAAGAATGGCTACACCCCCGTTAGAGGGAAAATAAGACTCGAAATTTAGGAACATAACTGACATCCAACTACCAGCAAGAGAGAGATTAAAATCAATAAAACAATTGTGAAAGAGGAAGGGGAAAATATTCATGGTGGAAAAAGAAAACGATGAGGGAATAATAAAGTCAGATGGTAGAACTTAAAAAATACCAAATTTTAAAAAGGTATAGTACATGGGCAAGTAAACTCATCTATTCTCAAAGCATAGTAATTCAGACTTACTATGAAAAAACAACTATTACAAATAGAGTGTGTAAAATGATAATGGGAAATTTCAGTATATTTCCTGACAGGTCAAGGCAAACACTAGTAAGAATTTATAGAGGAATAAAATTAATAAGCATAATTAATAGACAAGAACTGAATTTATCAAGGTACAAACAGGGGATACATACCTTTTAAGAACATTGACTAAACACTTAAAAACCATCAAGTATCGAATAGAAAGCAAACATGAATAAATTCTATAAAACAGAAACAGTACTAATCATTTTTTAGCATACTGCCACTGAATGAGAAATTCATATCAAAGGGTAAGAAAATGAAAACTAAAAAATATACATCTGAAAAAACTCTTGGGTCAAAGAGGAAACTAAAATTGAACACTATTCAGAAACCAACCACAAGAATAATACATATTAAAACATAATGCAGTGGATGCTACATTTAAACAACATATGTAATTCCTGTGGGAGCACGTATACCTCAACATACCAGCCAAAACGTATGTTTTGGAGAATTAATTCTGGGTTAAAGCACCGTTTCTGGGATTTCTATACCTGCTGTCACGTGCACAGGGCATGATGAACAGAGACTATGGGGAGCCCAGCAGTTCTTTGGAATGGAATACCAGAAGCCCAGAGTCTTTGAGTACCAAAGCCCATAGTCTTAACCACTCATTTCAATGAAAGAAGATGGACGGTGGGGGGTGGATCTGAAATATTACTTTAAAGACTTACGTTGCACACACTTTTGGAGAATTTATTCTGGGTTAAAGAAAGGAGATGGGCGGTGGGGGGTGGATCTGAAATATTACTTTAAAGACTTACATTGCATGCACTTTTGGAGAATTTATTCTGGGTTAAAGAAAGGAGATGGGTGGTGGGGTGCTTGGATGTTACTTTCTCCCAGAAACAAACCATCTAATACTCTGAGCAGACTTAACTACGACAAGACTGTACACCCAGTCCACAAAGGGGTGCACCAAGAGTGTCCACCTCAGGCAACTGGGGAGGGAGAGCTTCCTGAGCTGTGTACTAGATGGTTTGTTTCTGGGAGAAAGGAACATCCAAGCAGTAAAACCTATTTGTATGATTTAACTAATTAATTTGAAAGAAAACATAAGAAACAGGAAGCACAAAATGTTATTCATTAACTATTATAAATGAAAGTATTACTAGTTTAATATTATAGGCAATTAAGTGAGACTATTTCCTAAACCAATTCAAATGCATACTTTTTAAAAAACAAAGGCTCTTTCCTCTCTGCGTCATTCCAAAGCAGGGCCCCGACCAGAGTTTCTGCTCATCAAGCCCTGTGCACGTGACAGCAGGTATAGAAATCACAGAAATAGTACTGTAACCCAGAATAAACTCTCCAAAAGTGTATGCAACATATGTCTTTAAAATAATATTTCAGATCCACCCCCCACCGTCCATCTTCTTTCTTTGAAATGAGTGGTTACTACTATGGGCTTTGGTATTCAACCAATCAGGTTCAAACGTCAGTTCCGAACTTATTAGCTGTGTGATCTTGGGCAAACCCCTTAGTTTTTCCTTTCTGAAGGTGAGTTTCCTTATCTTTACAATGGAGACAGTGAGTGCAGCCAAGTTCAGACTTGTGGAGAGGATGTGATCCAATAAAGCATGTAATGAGCCTCGAACAGTGCCGGGGCTTAGGAAGCGCTCAATAAATGGTAAACAACATATGTAACAGTATCATTAACAGAAAATGCTCTGCTTGTTTGTTATTAGTATAGTTAAGCCACTTTAATGCTGCCTTTACACACTCGGAAACTCTGTTTAAACACTTGTCTGTCCTGCAAACCTGACCAAGAACCTCTTTTTCGGGGCCGGTGCGAACTGCTAGGCTTATAAAGACAAATGCAACACGATCCCTGGCCTGGAGCAGCACGCAGAGCAGTGGGAGCGAGAGACATAAACAGATAAATCACCGCACAACCTGGTTAGATGCCACAACAGAAGCACGGATGGGTGCTGGGGGAGGTCAGGGGCCGGACAGCCAACTCTGCCTCAGGGAACTGGAGAAGGTTTCATTGCTGTAATGCAATTTATTCCGGAAGATATATGGGACCTCTGAGAGTTGATTTCCCACATAAGCAGATTTAAAAAAATACACATACTGGTCAAGAAGACCCATTTGACCCTGTATATGCAGAACACACACACACACACACACACACACACACACACACACACACACCCTGAATTAGAAAGTACTGTTCAGAGGGATGCAAGAAAGTTTAAATATTTCCATTTAAAAAAGTGTGTGTGTGTGTGTGTTTGTGTATGGGGCGGGGGGTCCTGTCTAAAAGTGGGCATAATGAGCCCTCCCGTGAACCATCCCGACGGTGAGTGCTGCTCCTGGGTCCCCTTCCTGGTCACCCTCCCGGCATGTCCTAGGAGAGGCCAGGCTGCAGAGTGCAGGGACCAGAGGAGACATTCTCATCTCCACCCTATTCAGCTTGTGCCACGGGACAGGGGAAATATTTGGGGGGTTCAGGCTGCGGTGGTGCTGAGCACCCGGTGCCTGTGAGGCGCCCGGGGGGGGGGAGGGAAGACTCCCCAGCAGGGGAGTGAATGCTGGCTGAAGGAGGACCACCCAGGCCTCGATCTGGGTGCAGATTTTTTTTATCATCATCGGGCCGTGGCCACTGTCCGCAGCAAACTCGCATCCGTCACGATGATCTATCTGGCTCGGAGCGCAGCGCCTTCTGCTTTGTCAGATCTAATAACGTCACGGGCTTCATGGCTCTGGCGTCCACTCCGAAAACCCCACTCGTGTTTCCGCTCACCGGCTCGGCCTCATCCGGCAGCAGCGTGCTGTCTGGCTCTCTAGATGCACCTTCTAGCTGGGGCACCTGTGGTTAATCACCCCAATGCTGCCCTGACCGACACGGACCTGGGGCACTGTGGCTTCTCCTGCCCACCGAGCCCTGCACCAGCTCCCAATTCCCCTGCCCAGGAAGCTCTCCCTCTCCCTCTCCCTCCTCTGTGTGTGGGGATACAAAGGCTCCCATGGCACGAGGCCCACAGCCAGCTCGTGCTCTGGACCAGGGCCACAGTCACTTCCTTCACCCACTCCTTCCTCACTTCGCATGACAGCTCCCTCCTCGTCCTGGACTTGTCAGTCACCGCCCAGAAACACCCTTTCTTTAGCAGATGACCTTCCTGCTATCTTACTGAGAAGTGTGAGGCCGGTCGGGATGAGGACCGGCACCTGACCCTCCATTTCAAAGTATATCTGCCTTGGAGTCCTCGTTGAGATAACGCCTAACGGGCAGACCCTGGGATTCAGCTATGCAGTAAAATACCTGTGAAGATGCAGCAAAAAGATGACAATTCATGGCCAAAGACTGGGGCATTTCTACTTCCTCTCGGGCCAGAGAAGAACTGAAAAACATCGGTGATCACCCAGTTTGCTGCCAGCACAGGAAGTTGGAGGGCAGCTTCTCCTTCCCTCTGCTATCTCATTGGGCGAGGAGGCACTGGGGTGTATAAAGAGTCACAGTAGCCTGGCCAGTGTGGTTCGGTGGTTGAGTATCGACCCATGAACTAGGAGTTCAGGTTTGATTCCTGGTCAGGGCACATGACTGGGTTGTGGACTCCATCCCCAGAAGGGGGTGTGCAGGAGGCAGCCGATCAATGATTCTCTCTCATCATTGATCTCTCTCTCTTTCTCTCTCTCTCTCTCTCTTTCTCCCCCCTCTCACTTCCTCTCTCTGAAATCAATATATCCATTTTTTGAGTCCAGTAAAGCACTGGGAGCCATCCTTCTACTGCATGGGCATTGCCTTTTAAGGTAGCCAGTCTCACTAGCACCTCTCCGAGGAAACCCTGGGCAGGAAGCAGGAAGAGGGAAGAGAAAGCCCATTTTAGAAAGCGCAGTCTTCCTGAGCCCAGTGCACAGGCGGGAGGAAGGCAGGGGTGCCCTGCAGCAAAGCAGCCTGCCACAGAGGGTGGTTGGGGGTGGGAGAGATTTCCTCTCTTCATAATCTCCATCGAGTTCTTTAACCCACACCGAGACCATTTTCTCAAGCGCACGTGAAGTGCTGAGCAAATATGGCTTCAACACTCTTCTTCCAACTGGGGGAGCCCCCAGGCCCCTGCCTGGCGTACAAGTCCTGAAGCCCCTGGTTCCGAGCAGCCACAGGCCGAGCAGGGACGCCACAGGCCGAGCAGGGAAGGCACAGCTCGCTCCGGCAGAGCCTTACAAGATGAGCGCCAGCCAGACCGGGAGTGGATCAGGCAGCTCTGCACCACCAGCGGCCACCCAGCTGCTCAGCTCCAAGCCGCAGCCCCTAAAAGCACAATGAGCGCCGAGGGCCAGTTACAAGGACTGTCTGTTGAAAAACACTAGGTCTCAATGGCTCTCTTTGTCTGAAGGTTTTGTAAAAAGGAAAAGAAAAACCCAACATGTAGCTACAAGGATTCCAGAAAACTAAAGGATGTATATCATTTTTTTACTGTGAAGCCAATATCAAATTTTAGGAAATTTTAAAGACACAAGACACACACTTCACAACAAGTGAATAAAGCCCGTGGACGTGGGGAAGAGAAAGACAAAATGGGGGGGGGGGGGAGGGACCAAAGTAGGCAAATGTCAGGGTGCAGCACAATCACGTACTGAGTGTGAGGGTTAAACTGGTAAATGCGTCAAAAGCATTTATCTCAGTGACTGGTGCCCAGTGAGCATTCCATAAATGTGGAAACTAATAACAGCAATAACACAATAATAATAGTAATAAGAGATTTCTGGTTCATTCTACTGCAT
>PVJN01022548.1:0-33300 GCA_004026805.1 Lasiurus borealis | reverse complement strand
AACTGTAATTTTGCTACTGTTGTGAATCGTAGTGTAAATATCTGTGTTTTCTGGTGGTCTTGAAGACCCTGCTAGCGGTTCTCAACCTGTGGGTCGCAACTGTAGAGACTAAGACCAGGTTGAGAACCACTGCTCTAAGCACAAATTTATTTGCTTAAATAGATATTTTTCTAGAGGGGATAAAAGAACCTCAAAAATCTACCCGTATTGAAACCAGTGTGAGGAAGCAAAAGCTGGCAGCACACTGTTGTCATTTGTTAACATTGAAAAGCACAAGACAAACATTCTTGTTACTCCACTGGAGTTCGTTATTGCCCTTACATGTGACACCTTCTCTTTGTCATAGAACATGGGAGACCTGACGTGGTCAGTAGGGAAGAGAAGTCGTTGTTCCAAATAAGAATGAATGAACCCTGCCAGAATCGGACCCTCCGCCCTTTCTTTAAATTCAGTGTTCTAATTTTTTTAAAAAAATTCAACTTAATATTTTTTGTTAAGCTCTTCTAAGTTCCTGTGATTTGTATTCACTTCTCATTTACTTTCCCTTCCATGAAAAAATGTTTCCCAATTTAGTATTAGTAAGACCAAAATTTTCAAGAGGGTAAATTTTAAAAATGCAGTAGTTGGGGTCCGTTTGCTGTCAAAAGTTTTAATACATTGAAGGCTTTGTGTGTTTGTTTGTTTGTTTTCAGGAGAATGAGTGCAACAAGCTATTGTCTTAACGTTTTGCGTCTCTCTGAATGTTAACACGCTGCCCTTTCACTTCCCTTGCAGTTACGTAACCAAGGTCAAGTGAGGGGCACAAGTGCAGCCAGTGACGAATGAAGAAGAATCTGACCGGGATCTCACAGTGTTGGCGTCTCCCAGCCACGTGCTTGTGGCTGTGCCCTCACACGCACAGCCTCCCACCCACGTGTCTATATATGTTCGTGTGTGTATGTCTGTAGCTGTATATAGAACGCATGTAGAGCTACGGATCGGAATACACACACTGGTGTATATATGTACATATAAACATACTGAAGGGATTAGTACAATTTCTCCAAAGTACTGTACCTATCTTCAGCAAGAATGCAAAAGAAAATATTTTCAATATATATACCTGGAACAGATTTTAATAATCAGAGTTAATACCATTAATGGACAAATTGACTGCGGTGTAACACTAGCTGGTATGTTTCATAAATGTCAAGTTGTGGACCAATAAATATATATATATATATATATACATACATAAATATATATGTGTATATATATAGCCTTTTATTACTTTTCTGTTCTTTTAAATCAGTCTCTTAAAATTTTTATTTTACTCTCATAAGCAACTGACTCCCACAAAAAAAAAAAATGTATTCAAAGTCTGTTGGTATTCCAGTGAATGTGGACTATAAATGCCGAATGTAGATATAACGATTTATTTCTGGATGGTCATTGTCTCACAGCCAAATTGGACAATATCTGTTAGTAAAGGAGTGAAGTTATAGATCAGTTTTTACTTGTTTGCCCTGAGGGACAAAAATCCTTTTAAAAGAAAAATCCGGTTTTTATTGGATTTTTTGTATTTTAAATTTCAAGTATTTTTCTACATCAGACATAGCAAAAAAAAAACAAAAAAAAATAAAAACAGATGATGGTTTGTGATGTATAATAAACACTATACAATTTTGGGGCTCCTGTTAGGCAAACAAAGTAATGGATGAAGAGATTAATAGCATTGTAGGCTGTTTAGAAAAATGGGGAGCGCACTGCTTCCGCCGAGTCTTTTTTTTGGGAAAAAAGACTTTTCTGAAATTACTGCTTGGAAACTATGCAAATGAGCTCGATTCCTCACAGCTTACACGACAGAGTATAGATAGGGATGGTGTTCTGCTCTTTTTCATGTTGAAACACTTTAAGGAGAAGATACTGACTTTGAAATAGGAAGAATTTACGAGGCAGCGTCAGGTCTGCCTGCACACGGTTAGGAGGCCCTGCTGAGGGGCCAGTGTCCCCCCCTTTCCCCCCACCGCCCCCCTCTTGGCTGTGCCCTTAAATACAATGTCATTGGAAACATCCCCTGAACGAGCATCGTGGAGATGCCGGTTCGAAGCGGCTGCCACCTTTTTGTTTTAAAGAAAGGAAGGACAGCGAGGTAGGAATTTATCCACTTGCTTTGTCCGCATCGCGTTTTTCTCCTGTCGGTCAGTCCTGGAAGCTTGAATGGGGTGATGATGTTGAAGCCTTCAGGTCACAAACTGTAAAATTGTCCCTCCCGCACCGCGCCAGCCCCTGTAGTCGCATCGCATTGGTAGTCTGACTTTGCTGACAGTCCTGCTCCCCCGACTCCTCCCTTCTCCTTCCCGCGTGTCCCCACCGAAGCCACCGCCGCCGTCGTGGTGACTCAGTCCAGGATGTCTCTCTCGTGCAGCGTGACGCTGCGACCCTCCGCTCCCAGCCGCACCCGGCGGGTGGCCTCCGTGTACTCAGGATCCAGACTGACGTTTACTCTCCGAGCCCCGAAGCCGGATGGGTTTTGTCATCGCGTGATCGTCGTCTGCCACGTGTCTGGTGCGAGGAAGATGATGGCTCATTCTGCGAAACGGAGAGCCTCGTCCGCTCCTCCTAACGACTCTCCCTCTTACCCGCATCTGTAGCATCGTCGTCGGGCGCTGGGGCGCGGATCTTAATGTCTTTCTAACTGTGCAGATGGGAGGGAGCGCGTGGTGAATGTACAATATCTAGTTTACTTGGCAGTCTCTCGTGTAAATTACAGTAAAACAAAGTAAATGAAATTTAAACAAAAAATAAATTTGATCACAAAACGCCGCCCGTGTGCAGGAGTGCTGGTTTCCCTGGTGCCGCGTCTGCTCCCGAACGCCGTGACCCGCTCACTTCTCGGCTCTTTTCAGAAATTCTCTCATTCGCAGCCTGCCACTCTGGGAAAAATAAAGCAAAAAAAAAAAAGTATGTGCATGTGTGCGCGCGGGTGCGTGTTTTAATTGCAAACTCCTGTTCTTGAAACGCGCCTTTGCCGCATTAAGTTGTTACATTTGGCTCCTTAAATACTTTTCTGTCTTTAAAAGCTAAGCAGTAAGCTAAAGGAGGATTATTTATTATTAGTCTCAGAGGTTTTTTAAAGAATTATTTTTAGCCCTAGCCGGCCGGTTTGGCTCAGTGGAGAGAGTGTCGGCCTGCGGACTTAAGGGTTTCGGGTTCTGTTCTGGTCAAGGGCACGTGCCCGAGTTGCGGCTTGATCCCCAGTAGGGGGCGTGCAGGAGGCGGATGATCGATGTTTCTCTCTCATTGATGTTTCTAACTCTCACTCTCCCTTCCTCTGTAAAAAGTCAATAAAATATATATTATTAAAAAAAAAAAAAAAGTGGCCCCACCCGCTGCCTTTCTGTGGCCTGGGTCCTGTGCCCTGTTTTCAAAGGACAGGCAGGCTGAGGGCGCTAAGAATCCCCCCTCTTCCTGGAAGATGGTGGAGACCAAGCAGCCCGGTTTCCCCCATTCTTTAAAGCCAGTGCCCTCACCTGGGGTGGCCTCGGCGGAGTCCGCACCCTCACCCCCCTCTCACCCTCCGGTGGCTTTGGCGGACGGGGGCTGCCTCGCTGAAGGGGTCCTCTCACATAGGCAGGTTTTGCACCCGCTGTCAGCCTGGGACCTCCCGGGCAGGAGTCCCCGTGACCCCCAAAACTCGCCCTCCCTGGTGGGAAGCTCGGCTCTGAGACTGTTGCTTTTGCCCACGGCAGGTACCTGCCTGATCCCCGGGGAGGCTGCCTCTGAGTCTGGGGGAGAGGAGAGGAAAGGGGAACCCACAGGCAGAGACCTCGTTTCTGGCCTCAGAGCCTGCAAGCCTGACACTGGCTGCCGCCGAGGGAGGTAGCCCTTCGGTGGCGAACAGGACGGACGCGTGAGGAGACAGAGGAGGGAGCTCCAAGCCCGCGTTTCCTGCCGCCTGGCAGCCATCTAACCCGGGGCCTCCGTTTACGTCAAACTGAACTGCGTCTCTCCCCTTCCCCCAGCTGTACTGTCTTCTCCCGGAGCCTTACAAACGCCTGCCCCGGACGCTTTTTTAAAAAAAATATATTTTATTGATTTTTTACAGAGAGGAAGGGAGAGAGATAGAGAGTCAGAAACATCGATGAGAGAGACATCAATCAGCTGCCTCCTACACGCCCCTCACTGGGGATGTGCCCGCCACCAAGGTACATGCCCTTGACCGGAATCGAACCTGGGACCTTTCAGTCCGCAGGCCAACACTCTATCCACGGATGCAGCCCCGTGTGTTTATTTTTTCCCCTTTGTCTCCCTGGCCCGAGGAGATGGCTCGGCAGACATACCGCGCCAGGAGATGGCTGAGATTTTTGCTGCCTGCAGCGTCTGCAAGAGGCTTTTTATGGTCTCGTGGCTTCCCCGGAAGTCTTTTATCCATTTGGAGTTTATTCTTGTGTGCGGTGTAAGTTGGTGGTCTCGTTTCATGTTCTATGTATATATATGAAATAATACTAAGATTTGGGAACAGCTCATGTGTATCGGTAGATGAGTGGATAAAAAAAGGTGTGGTACATGTTCACCATGGAATACTATGCAGCTATAAAAAAGAAGGATCTCTTTACCTTTTGAATATATTTTTTTATTATTTTACAGAGAGGAAGGGAGAAGAATAGAGAGAAACATGGATGAGAGAGAAACATCGATCAGCTGCCCCCTGGCACAACCCTCTACTGGGGATGTGCCCACAACCAAGGTACATGCCCTTGACCTGAATCGAACCTGGGGCCTTTCAGTCCGCAGGCCGACGCTCTACCCACTGAGCCACACCGGTTTCGGCCTCTTTACCCTTTAAGACGGCAGGGAGGCACCTGGAGAGGATTATGCTAAGTGAAATAAGCCGGTCCGAGGAAAACAAGGGTCACATGATCTCACTTATCTGTGGGCTAATGAACAAAATAAACGGACAAATTAGACCCAGAGACAGGGAAGCACGGATAACAGTGAGGTGTGCCAGAAGGGACTATCTAGGACACCCCTGGTCAGACCGCGTGCACCCCTGCGCGCACACCGGCCTGGCTCCCCAAGGCCCCAAAGACCAGTGCCGCCCGAACCCCGAGACAGCCAGAGCCTCGTTGTGCGTCTGTAAAGCGGAGTCAGAGATGCTCATCCACATCTGGGCGGTCGGAGGGTCAGGCACGAGGGAGAGAGAGGGACTGAGCTGTTCTTTCCGCCACCTGTGACCCGGATGCTGTCCTCGGAAAGGACTCTGCGCCCGGGAAGATAGTGGCCGCCGTTTGCCATCGGGTGGAATCCGAGAATAATGGCGAGCGAGGCTCTTCCCCGTGGGCATACAGTGGTACCTCGAGATACGAGTTTAATTTGTTCCGTAACCTTGAGGCGTGGGAAACTATGAGACGCTCGAGTCGCGGTAAACTGGTGGGTCGTGTGCAGCCGGCCGATCCGCGCAATTACTCGTATTTCAACTGTTGCTCGTATTTCAAAGCAAAAATCGCTCGCTCGACGGCTCGTATCTCAAAAATCTCGCATGTTAGGGCACTCGTATCTCGAGGTACCACTGTATTTGGCTTCCCTCTGCGTCTGTCGTCCAGAAAATACCATCTGTGGCTGTTGCACCGAGCGCTCTCTCTGTGCACACACTGCCAGAAGGTCCTAGGCATTTCCCACGCTGGGAACTCGGCTCCCTAGATCCTGTCTCGGACCTGTGAGCCTGAGCTTGACTTGGTGGCTGCTGATGGGGCTCAGGATGTCCGGGCCTCTGCCTAGAAAATGGGCCCCAAGTTTCCCCGAGTCCATGACCTCTGACCTTGGGTCCAATGTGGGGAGCAGGAAAGCCCCAGGACATGCCTCGGCCTCATGGATCCCGTGTGTATCCTGGCACCACCTGCTCATCAGTCCGGAGCACAACTGGCCTGCGCTCCCGGCTGAGGGAGCTTCTGGAAGTGGAACGGAGGAGGGGCCTGCGGTGTTTAGTCACGTGTGTGCTGAACAAAAGCCGTGCTTCTGGGCAGCCCGAGGCCTGGAACGCTGATGGCATGTTCTCTCAGCTGCCCCTTTCCCATGGCCCTGGACCCCCTAAACGGCCAAGCCCACGGGGAGGTGCCGGAGTGGACTCCCGTACCCCGTGCTCTGCAGTCATCACCCCAAAACGTCTTTCCCAGAGAGAAAGCGCAGGCCCAGAACCTTCTCCCCGACCAAGGCTGGAGGGAGGCTCAGGACCGGGCCCGGAACAGCCCCGCGTAGACATGGCACAGGCCGTGGGCTGAGTGAGGTCAGGGCTTGGCAGACGCCGAGGGGCCGGGCAGTAAATATTTTGGACGTGCAGTCTCGGTGGCAAATCCTCAGCTCTGCCCGGGGTAGCTCGCAAGCAGCTATGGACCCGCGATGTTGTGTAAACAGATGGGTGTGGTGGTGTTCCAATAAAACTTTATTTACACAAACAGGGGGTGGGCTGGATGTGGCCCAGGGGCCGTGTTTTGCCAATCTCTACGTTTAGATTCTTCCGTCCAAAAAGCCAACGCCTTAGAGCATCACGGCAGGCTCTAAGCCCCGCACGTAAATAAATGTGATCATACCCCATGCCCCCCTGATCCTCACCACACCCGACGGGGTAGATCCATGCCCCCCTGACGTGCAGAACCCCCACATCCCACGCCCGTGGCATGCACTGGGGGTCCATGAAGGAGCGGCCTCGACGATAAGAATCCTATTGCGGACATGCTATGTTCTTCTTTAATTCTTTATTTTATTTTTAATACAGTGGTACCTCGAGATACGAGTTTAATTCGTTCTGTAACCTTGAGGGGTGGGAAACTATGAGACTCTCAAGTCCCGGTAAACTGGTGGGTCGTGTGCAGCCGGCCGATCCGCGCGATGACTCCTATCTCAAATGTTGCTCGTATTTCAAAGCAAAAATAGCTCGCTCGAAGGCTCGTATCTAAAAAAATCTCGTATGTTAGGGCACTCGTATCTCGAGGTACCACTGTATTTTGATTTCAGAAAGGATTGGGGGGAGAGAGAAATATCAATGATGAGAGAGAAACATTGATCGGCTGCCTCCTGCACGCCTTCTCCTGGGGATTGGACCTGCAAACCCGGGCAGGTGTCCTTGCTCCGAATCGAACCCAGGACCCTTCAGTCCACACAGGCCCATGCTCTATCCCTGGGCCAAACCGGCCAGGGCCGGACCCCGCTCTGTTCTTAAACACCAGTGAGAGGCAGGCATCCATGACTGATGCTTCCCAGACCTCAGAGCCAAGAAGGCATTGCTCCCTACACGGACCTGAATTCCCTCCATCTGGCGTCAGGCAAGGGCCTGTGGCACTTTCTGTCCCACTGAGGCAGCCTCTTTAGGCGGGGTCCCTTCCCCCCACCCCCACCCCCCACCTCATTCTTGATTTTGGTGATGGCACTGATTCATCTGAGTGTGTGTGCCCCCTCTCCTCCTCCCTCTCCCCTCTTCCCCCCTAGCATCCATCATCCCTTGTCTGCAAGTCACCCCGGCGTCGTGGGGTGGGGGAAGATCCAGCGATAATTCTGGGGTGTGTGTGTGGAAACACAAACAGTGTCTGTGGCAGCGCGGAGGTGAGAAACCGGGGCGCCCAGCTGCAGGAAACCTCTGGGCCTGCGAACATCTGGAGGGAGCTGCGCGGTTGTTTGGTTAGCAGGGCATTGTGGGTAGTTTCGCCCCTCCCCCTCCAGCACTGTGTGCAGCCTCTCACGGGATACCAGAGGCTCTCGGTCGAAACTATTTTTGTAACGCACGCCCCCCATTCCTCCCCCACCCCCAAGAACACGTCCCCCCATACAGGACGGCCCAGCCAGGCCTGCTATCACGGGGGAGAGGATAAGATTTTTCCTTTCAGCATCTGGTGGGCCATGAGCTCACTCTTCTTCCTAGGCGTGTGCCAGAAAGCCGTCTGAGGCCCGGGGAGGGGGGTGTGGGAGGGATTGGGGGGGAGTGGAGGCTCAGGATTCCTCCCGGCCCTTCCAAGCCCACAGGCTCAGATTTTCCACTCGTGCGATTGAGGTCAGCACTCGGCTGGCGCGCTCCCCGCACATGCAAGCGCCGGCCCCGAGCTGGGCTTCTCCCACTGGCCCTGGAATTCGACCCCCTCCTCCTTGGTCCTCCGCATCCCTGGGCTGTTTGAATAAAATCCTGGAGGGATGTGGGGGCCAGGGAGCGAGGGGAAAGGGGGGGGTTCTATCAGGGACTTGGGACAGCCGGGCCCCGTCCTGGCTCCGGGCCACCAGGAGACGGTGGCCCTGTGTTTGCTCAGGCCTTTGTGTGAGAAGGGCAGGGGTGTCTGGCCAGGAGGGAAACAGTAGGATCACTGTTGCTTGCAGAGAGCTTCGCTCCCTCCCTCCCCTGTCAGCTCAGCGGAGAACGTGCAGCCCAGCGAGCGTGACTGCGGCCGCCGGTTTCACTGTGGTCGCTGCCGACGCCTCCCCTCCGAGAGGCCACGTCGGACACGGGGGCTTTGGCACTCGACCCTGCGTTCCCAGCCTGCCACATCCCCTGACGCAGCAACGGCCGGCTAGTGAGTCTTGGCCCCTCCGAGCCCCTGGGTCCCAGCCGTGGAGCTGGGATGTGGCCAGGAGGCGAGGATGTACTGGTATACCAGGTGGCCAGGAGGTGAGGTTGTACTGGTATACCAGGTGGCCAGGAGGTGAGGTTGTACTGGTATACCAGGTGGCCATGAGGTGACATTGTACTGGTGTACCAAGTGGTCAGGAGGTGAGGTTGTACTGGCATACCAGGTGGCCTGAGGTGAGGTTGTACTGGTGTACCAGGTGGCCAGGAGGTGAGGTTGTACTGGTGTACCAGGTGGCCAGGAGGTGAGGTTGTACTGGTACACCAGGTGTTCCAGTTAATATGCAGACTTTTCCACCGATGGAGTTACACCTAGGTAGATATAGATGCGCTTTGATATGTATGCTATTTTGGGGTATTGACAACGAGCCTCAAAACTTCACATGTCAAATTTTCTGAAGGTGTTAACATCATAGATAGTTTTACGCTTAAAAATGTCAAATTTCGTGCCAAAAAAAAAAAAAAAGAGAGAGAGCATTTGTGGGAAGTTTGAATTCATTACTTTGTTTTTGAAAAAAAGTGCTGCTGAAAGTGATCGTATACTTTGGGAAGCTTATAACGAACATGCTCCATCTCAAGATACTTATGAACACTGGTCAAAATGCTTTAAAAGGGTTGATTTCGCCGAGACCGGTTTGGCTCAGTGGATAGAGCATCGGCTTGCGGACTGAAAGGTCCCGGGTTCAATTCTGTTTGGGGGCATGTACCTTGCTTGCAGGCACATCTCCACTGTGGGGCGTGCAGGAGGCGGCTGATCGATGTCTCTCTCTCATCGATGTTTCTGACTTTCTATCTCTCTCCTTTCCACTCTGTAAAAAATCAGTAAAATATATTTAAAAAAAAGGGGTGGGGCTGATTTCTATGTGAAAGACAAAGAACGTCCAGGTCAACCGAAAAGTTGAGAGGTCAACAATCACAAGCATTGGATGAAGATGCGTGTCAAACTCAAAAACAACTTGCAGAGAGATTAAACCTTGCCCAGCAAACAATTTCTGATCATTTGCAAAGATTTTAAAGGAAGGAAAATGGTCGCCACGTCAACTGAACGAAAGACAAATGGAAAACCGAAAAGTCATCAGTAAAATGTTGCTTCAACGGCACGAAAGAATGTCTTTCTTGCATCGAATTGTGACCGGCGATGAAAAGTGGGTTTATTTTGAGAATCCCAAACGCACAAAACCATGGGTTGATCCAGTTCAACCATCAACATCAAATGCAAGGCCAAATCGCTTGGGAAAGAAGACAGTGCTCTGCGTTTGGTGGGATCAGGAAGGTGTGGTGTGTTATGAGCTTCTACAACCAGGTGAAACCGTTAATTAATACTGATTGCTACCGACAACAAATAATCAATTTGAACCTCGCTTTGATCGTAAAAGGACCAGAATGGGCCAGAAGACACCGCAAAGTAATTGTGCTTCATGATGATGCACCTTCACACACTTCAAAACCATTAAAGACGTGTGAAAAGATCTTGCCTGGGATATATTAGCCCACCCGCCGTATTCACCAGTCCTTGCTCCTTCAGACGACCACTTGTTCTGATCAATGACACACGCACTCTCTGAGCAGCACTTCAGAACATACAAAGAAGTGGAAAATGGGGTCTCTGAACGGTCTGCCTCAAAACAAGGAAAGTTCTATTGGGACGGTACCCACAAATTACCTGAAAGATGGGGGAAATATGTAGCTAGCGATGGCCATTTCTTTGAATAAAGCACTTTTGATGTTTCTCTTGAAAGTATCGTGTTTTCTTTGATTACAAAACCTGCATTGTTAACCGGTTAGTAGCTCATCCGCATGTTTAACCGGTCTGGAACTGGTGAAAAATCTCTCCAGCCCCAGATGTGCCCGTTGGTTATCCTACTCATCGGCTCGGGTGACCGGCCATCCCGGTTCGCCCAGGATGCGTGCGTTTCCTGGGAGGCTGGCCTGCGGATGCTAAAAGCAGGACAGTCCTGGGCAAACTGGGGCAGTTGGCCATTTTATTTTTAACTCCCAGTGTCAGCATTCTTTAACCCAGCAGCCTTCATTTAAGAACAAATCGGAAAGCTGAGCTGACCTTGGCGAGGAGGCAGGCCGCCTTGTTTTAACCCAAACAACTGCCTTCTTCAGCCCAGCCCAGCAGGGCACAGACTGGGCCAGGGCAAGGTGGATGCCAGTCGGTTGGAGGAGGTGCTGGCCAGCAGGGCCCGGCAGGATGACTCTTAAGGGGGCAAGTGCAGACCTCCCCAACTCCCTCCCTCCCCTCACCGCCACCCAAGCCTCCTCTGCTACAGCTCACGGGGTTCCAACCTTGACCTTGTCCGGGAAGCCAGGAGCCACCACCCTTCCCTGTCTTTGAGGAAACCGGGTGCAGAGCTCCCTGCAGCCCAAGGCCCTTCCCCCGGACAGAGGAAGTGGGTCAGGTCTTCCCATCTTTGTTCTCGGGACAGAGGCAGACACTGCTGTGCCCATGGGGCCCTGCGTGTGGGCTCGGCCACCCGCTCCATCCTACCTCCCCCCCTCCCTGCTGCGGCCCCGCTGGCCTTGTCCCGGGTTCTCTGAGGCCAAAGCCTTCGGGGTCCCCTGGGCCTGGAGCCCCTCTCCCTCCCCTGCCTGACCTTTGACCTCAGCCCAGGGACCACGTCCTCAGACACCCCCGTCCCTTCCCTCCGCTGTGCAACACACATACACACATTCCAACTAGGCCAGCATCTCCCCTGGGCACGGCCATAGGGCAGCTGGCAGGAGGGCCAGTGCCACTGGCCACTGCAGGCTCAGCGCCTGCCCACTGCCTGCCCACTGCCTGCCCACTGCCTACCAATGGAGGGGTCCACTGGCCACAGATCTGTGAGGAGCCCAAAGCTCAACTAGTCTCCTTCCGCACCTTTCCCACTGGCATCTGGGCAGTCCCTTCCTTCCTTCCTTCCTTCCTTCCTTCCTTCCTTCCTTCCTTCCTTCCTTTCTTTCTCTCTCTCTCCCTTCCTTCTTTCCTTCCTTCCTTCCTTCCTTCCTTCCTTCCTTCCTTCCTTCCTTCCTTCCTTCCTTCCTTCCTTCCTTCCTTTCTTTCTTTCTTTCTTTCTTTCTTTCTTTCTTTCTTTCTTTCCTTCTTCCAGAGAGGAAGGGAGAGGGAGAGAGAGAGATAGAAACATCAATGATGAGAGAGAATCACCGATTGGCTGCCTCTTGCAGCCCCCCCAGCACTGTAGATCGGGCCCACAACCTGGGCATGTGCCCTTAACCGGAACCAAACCCAGGACCCTTCTGTGGGCAGGCCGGCCCTCTATCCACTGAGCCGCACGCACCGGCTAAAGGGCTGGGCCGTCAGTTTCCCTTTAACCACCCCCCTGACCCTGCCTGCAGCCCAGCCCAGCCCCGTCCCAGCCAGAGCCACGCCGCCACCTCCTCCTCCTCGATCCCCTCCCATCCCGCGCCAGGACGTGTTTCTGTTTTATGACTCTCTCTGCTCCCCACGTCTCTCGCGTTATCTTAATGAATTAACTGGGTCCCCATCGCGCCCCCCACCATCCTCCTCCCCTCTCTTCCCTCCTCCCTCCTCCTCTTCCCCCCCCCACTACCCCCACCCCCCGCCATTTATTGGGCTGCAAGGCCCTCTCTGCGATCTTCGTCAACCCCTCGCGGTGGTGGTGCTGGTTCCTATTACAGTAATTGGCATAAACTTTATTCTTTTTGCAGCGAGAGTTTGGGGCCTGCTGAGACCGCATAACCATCTGCCATAAATTGAGCCTGGTACGGCCGCGTTTGGTGAGCGCAAAATTGGATCCCATCCTTCACTCGGCGGCTTGATGCAGCTTCCAGATGGTGCATCCGCATGAAGTAATAGGCAGGCGCCCGGCTCTGCTTTAGCCGAAGATGGAGACGTAATACGTATCTGCCGGCGTGGAGGCCCCGGACGCCGCCCTCTGGGGGCCTCGGCACGCAGCGGCTCAGAAACGTCGGCCTGTCCCGCGGGAGCCACCGCGTCCCTCCCTCCGAGCGGCCACGGGGGACCCCCCTCCCAACCGTGTCATTTTTTTTTTTTTTTTTTTGGTCTGCCCTTGACCTCATCTCAAGAGGTTCTGCTCTCTCCTGGGCTGGTTCTTATCAGCGACGTCTGCCCGGGTAGCCGGCCTCGCATCTGCTTTGACTTTAGCGCCTGTGACATTTTCATTAATGCTCCTCCAAGGTCGAGCCTCTCTTCCAAATACCCTGCGGCTCACGGAAGCCGCCGCTCAGCTGGGCTCGGCCAGGGGGGGGAGGCTGGGGGTGGTGGGGGAAAGGGCTGCTGGGACTTTTGGCCCCGTAACATCCACCCGCTCGGCCATTTCTACCCAGTGGAGCTAATCGATTGGTTTTTCTTTCTTTTTAAAAAAAATATATTCTATTGATTTTTTACAGAGAGGAAGGGAGAGAGATAGAGAGATAGAAATATCGATGGGAGAGAAACATCGATCAGCTGCCTCCTGCACGCCCCCTCCTGGGGATGTGCTCGCAACCAAGGTACCTGCCCCTGACCAGAATCGAACCTGGGACCTTTCAGTCCTCGGGCTGACGCTCTATCCACTGAGCCACACTGGTTTGGGCGATCCATCCGTTTTTCACTGTGGTTTCTCCCCCCACCCAGGCCCACCACACTGGGGTGGGAGGGCTCTGAGAGGGGTCCAGGTCAGCAGATTCCGGGGGGCTGAGACCCCACAGTGCTTTCCCTCCCAGGAGTCCCTCCCCTCTCCCCCACTGACCGGGTTAACCATCCCCCCAGCCAACACTGCCCTTGCAAGCCTGGCCATGCTGACCCACCTCCCCCCGGGAAGACTAGGCCTTGGGCCTCCTCTCCCTCCCTGCCCCAGTGACCCTAAGGACCCCCTGCATTTGAATCCCCTCGGGGACATTCTTAAAATGCAGACTCATGCCGAAACCGGTTTGGCTCAGCGGATAGAGCGTCGACCTGCGGACTGAGGGGTCCCAGGTTCCATTCCGGTCAGGGGCATGTACCTTGGTTGCGGGCACATCCCCAGTAGGGGGCGTGCAGGAGGCGGCTGATGGATGTCTCTCTCTCATCGATGTTTCTAACTCTCTATCCCTCTCCTTTCCTCTCTGTAAAAAATCAATCAAATATATTAAAAAAAAAAAAAAAGGGCAGACTCACCAGCCATCCCGGTTTGCTCTAGGCCTCTCCTGGTTTTAACACCGGGGGCGTTCTGTGTTTTGGGGGAAACCCCTCAGACCTGGGCAGATGGGGACAGTTGGCCAGACCCCAGCATGAGGACCGCTGAGGCCTCAGGCCTAGGGTTCTGCGTTCGGATCCGTGTTCATGGGTGACTCTGACGAGCACTTGAACTTGGGAAAGCACAGCGGGACGTGTCAAGGGCCCTCGGGGCTCACGCTCGCTCGCTCACGTAGAGAACATGTTGCATGGATTTAGCATTAGCACCGTCATCGTTGTCTTCGTTGTTGACGTCATTTGCTCACGGGGAATTTTTGCTTTCGGAGCCTGAGATCCTCACAAGGAGGACTCGGCCCCGGTCCCTTTTGCATTCTTGGGGCCCGGCCTACAGTCAACCCCCCAAACAGCCCGACCGAGGGAAGAATTAGGGAAAGGGACCCAGACCTGTCTCCCCCACTTCCTGAGTCCTGGGGCGGACCTGATGCGGAATTAGACAAGGAAACGCGAGGAGGCCGGGCATGGAGTCGAGGATATTCTTTTAAGGAAATGGAACCCTGGAAAGCTGCAGGACGAAACAGATAAGGGAATCGATGGAAGAAAGTCTAAAAGGAAACGGATTGGGCCAAAACCGGTGTGGCTCAGTGGATAGAGCGTCGGCCTGTGGACTGAGAGGTCCCAGGTTCGATTCCGGTCAAGGACATGTGCCTTGGTGGCGGGCACTTCTCTCATCGCACTCCAGCCACACCGGCCTCCTGCCGGCTACTTCTCCGACACACCATGCAAGTCACCACAGGGCCTTTGCACTGGCTGCTCCTGCAGAACCCCCCCACAGATCCCTCCCTTGCCTCACCCAGATGCTCAAATGTCCCCTCTCCTGGAGGGCAGGGTGCAGAGGGGACTTTTCAGGCCCCCCTTTATATAAAACAGGCTCTCCCCCCCATCTGAGATAACTCTTGGCTGGAATCGAACCCGGGACCTTTCAGTCTGCAGGCCAAAGCTCTATCCATTGAGCCAAACTGGCTAGGGCCCGTGACATAACTCTTTTATCTTTCATAGCACTTATCTCTACTTGCCCTGTGTGTGTGTGTGTGCGTGTGCGTGTGTGTGTGTGTGTGTTATGCTTGTTTCTCCGGACTGAACTATCCGTTCCCAGGAACCAATTCTGTCTGGTCCCCTCGGTGCCGGGGACCAGGCACAGCGTGCACTCGGAGCTGAGCGGGCATCAGGGTCCCACTGACGTTAGGATAAGGCTGGCCACTTTCCGTGAACCCCCGCGGTAGTTGCAAGGATCCCCGGTGTAACGGAGCGAGGTTTGCAAATGTCATCGTGGCCCTGAGCAGCGGTTCTCAACCTTCCTCATGCCGCAACCCTTTACAGTTCTTTATGTGGTGGTGATCCCCAACCATAAAATTATTTTTGTCGCTACTTCATCACTGTCATTTGCTACTGTTATGAATCTTAATGTAAATATCTGTGTTTTCTGATGGTCTTAGGAGACCCTGCTAGCTGTTTGCCACCCACAGGTTGAGAACCACTGGCCCTGAGCCTCCCTGCACCCCAGAGCAGCGCCCAGGGAGCGTTCGGTGGACCTGGAGCACCAGGAAGCATCTGGCCGTCGGTCTGATTCCGAGCTACCTCGGCGAGGCTCTGGTTTCTGTCTTCCCCTCCCCGCCGGTAACAATAAGCTGGGGTCCACCCGCCCCCGTGCTCTGGGCCCCAGGGGGATCCTGGGGAGGGAGATTCATGCGTACCGGACCGAGTCCCGAGACACCGGGCTATATATTCCGGGGCGGTTTCCTGGATCCGCCGCCAACATCAATAATAACGGCGAGAGGATTCCCGGCGGCTGACGTGAGGCGCGTCCTGCTGGGCCGGGGCAGGAAGCTGCCCAGCCGGGGCTGCCGGGGCCGGATCAGGCCGGGCGCCCTGATGGAACCGGCAGAGCTGCACACGGGCTGCCCCCGGCCCCTCCGTGTCTGTGTGTGTGTGTATGGTGGGGGGTGCTCACTGGCCTGGCTCTCTCCTCTGGGAGTGCCAGGCACCCTCGGGGTGAGGAGGGTGTCGAGGCCCACAGCAGAGATAGGAATGAAGACACATAGTTGGCACGGGGCTCGGCTGCGTCAGAGAAGGTCTGTGTGTCCACACCGCGGCTCTCCAGCTGGACAGTGGACTGACTTCCCGGGGGCGCGGTCTGCGTGTGAGGCAGCCAGCTTGTGAAACTTGGAAGTCGTCGGGGGCACCTCATGTTTCTCTTATTTTATTTTTTTAAACAGATTTTTATTAATCTCGGAGAGGAAGGGCGAGGGAGAGAGAGAGAGAGAGAGAAACATCAATGATGAGAGAGGATCACAGATCGACTGCCTCCTGCACACCCCACACCGGGGATGGAGCCCATAGCCCGAGCATGTGCCCTGAGCAGGAATCGAACCGTGACCTCCTTGTTCATCGGTTGACGCTCAACCACTGAGTCCTCCCGTCATGTGGCTGGGACGTGGCACCTCGTTTTTACAGAAGGAAAGCAAGATGGATAGAGTAAGGGATGGTCATAAGACGGGATGTTATCATAGTATCATATAGTGCTAGAGTGGAGGGAGGGAGCTACCTCGCACTCCCTAGCAAGGATGAATCTCTTTTTTTTAAATATATTTTATTGATTTTTTACAGAGAGGAAGGGAGAGGGACAGAGAGTTAGAAACATCAATGAGAGAGAAACATCCATCAGCTGCTTCCTGCACGTCCCCTACTGGGGGTGTGCCCGCAACCAAGGTACCTGCCCTTGACCGGAATCGAACCTGGGAACCTTCCGTCCACAGGCAGACGCTCTATCCACTGAGCCCAACCGGTTTCGGCTGTTTTGGTTTTTTCATGCAACCCAATAATTGTCTTGATTAGCTTCCCTGTGCCCTGCACTCGGCTGGGCGGGATCCAAAGGTCAATGCAACCTAGTCCCTCCCCTCCGAGGATTTCACATTCCCTCGTCTCCCTTCTCCAGGCCGGTCAGCGACAGCCAGGCCAGGCCACGGAGAGAGGTCTGCTCCAAGCAGAACTGCCACCAAAGACCACCTACCACCAGGCGTGCGTGCGTGCGTGCATGCGGGTGGGCAGAGGAGGGTGGGCAGACAGACAGGAGAGGGCAGAGGAGAAGCCAGGCTGATGGGAAACGGCGGAAAGGGCCCGGGCGTCCACATTCCATTTCGGAGAGAGGGGATCTCCGGCCGCCGCCGCAGCCCTCCAGGATCCAGTTTGCGCAGGTTTCGGGGGGAAGGAGGGCCCCAGCTGGGAGCCGGCACAGGTTGAGACAATTAGGGGGATAATTTGGGCTGAGTCATCTTGGCGGAGGCTGGGAGGGCTGTGTTCCATGGGTGGGGGCCCCGGAGGCATAATTGCTTCAAATTTGGGCCGCTTTTTTGACACGGCAGTAAAATAAGCTAATCCCGGGCTTGGGAAGGGCCGCGCCTCCTCCGGCAGGCTGGCACGCATCTGCCCGGGCCTGACACCGACCGGGCGACCCGGTGAGGACCCTGTCCGGGAGCCGGACGCGGGACGCGGGGAGCGGGAGACGGGGCAAACAGCAGGAGAAGGCTCTCCCTCCTCCAGCGTGGAAAACGGGCAGAATGCCACGTTTTATCCGTTCCAAGAAGCCCTTTCTCTCCCCCCCACCCACCGCCCTCACCCCTCACACTTTAATATTTCTGAAAGTGGAATGTGGCTTACAACTGATGATGTCTTAGATTTGGTGAAATGCGGCGATAAGAGAAGAATCGCTATCATTTCTCCAGCGTTTCCCTCTCAGCCCAGCGCCCTTGCCAAGAATGCTCCAGTTTTATCCTCCTAACAGCCACCCTATGGAACGGATGGATGCAGATTTCATGACCATTTGTGGTTGGGAAAACAAACCGAGGTTTCCAGGAGTCGGGGGTGCAAAATCTGGTGAAGGGGTGGGTTTTGTTTTTTTATTATTTGTACACAGGCACAGGAGAGAGTGTACAGTGGTACCTCAAGATACGAGTGCCCTAACATACGAGATTTTTGAGATACGAGCCGTGGAGCGAGCAGTTTTTGCTTTGAAATACGAGCAACATTTGAGATAGGAGTCGTCGCGCAGATCGGCTGGCTGCACACGACCCACCGGTTTACCGCGACTCGAGCGTCTCATAGTTTCCCACGCCTCAAGGTGACGGAACGAATTAAACTCGTATCTCGAGGTACCACTGTATTCAAATGTTCAGACAATGATGGAAATTTCTTTTTGAGAGCCAGATTTAAAAAATATATATATTTTGTAATTGATTTTCTACAGAGAGAAAGGGAGAGGGATAGAGAGTTAGAAACATCGATGAGAGAGAAACATGGATCAGCTGCCTCTTGCACGCCCCCCACTGGGGATGTGCTCGCAACCAAGGTACCTGCCCTTGACCCGAATCAAACCTTGAGTTCAAACCTGGGATCCTTGAGTTCGCAGGCCGACACTCTATCCACTGAGCCAAACCGGTTTTGGCAAGAGAGCCAGATTTTTTAAACTGAAACTTCTTCTGACACCACTTCTTCAAAATAGACTGGCCCAGGCCGTGGTCTTTTGTGGAAGAGCCTACACTCAAGGGGCCAAAGAGCCGCGGTTTGCCGACCACTGCTCTAGTCTCTAAGCTGCGTGAGGGCAGAGCGGTGCCTTTGTGGCTCATGACACCTTCCCACGCTCCTCACCCAGGTTGTGACTTACCGTCCACACTCAGCCTGTGATTGCTGAGTGGCTACCTGAGGAGGGGGCTGGTGTCTAAAAAATAAAAAATCACGTCCTGAAGGAGTGACTCAAAGGCAAGGAATGTGGGGCCGGAGCGGCTGAGGGAGGGGGCTGGCTGCTGGGGCTGGGGAACGGGGCCTGTGCGGGCCACACAAGCCCAGCGCCGGCTCTTCCCGGCGCAGGGACATCCCCACACGGAGCTGCGGGTTCCTTTTCCGTGACACGCGGAGAGAAACCCCAGGTCAGACGCTGTGAGTTCCTGGCCCCCAGAGCCAGCTCTGGCCACAGACACAAGTTGCTTCTTCCACGCCCCTTATTTCTCTCCCCGAAGCGCCTGGCGCTCTGGCCTGCTCCCCAGAGCCGGGAGCCGGGGGGTGCTCTGGGTTGAGGAGGCCATCGCCTGCCGCAAAGTCCTAATGGCGGGGTCAGATTTATTTATTTTTTATCTTTTTTATTTTAAATATATTTTACTGATTTCTTTTACAGAGAGGAAGGGAGAGGGATAGAGAGTCAGAAACCTCGATGAGAGAGAAATATCCATCAGCCGCCTCCTGCACACCCCCCACTGGGGATGTGCCCGCAACCAAGGCACATGCCCTTGACCGGAATTGAACCCGGGACCCTTCAGTCCACAGACCCCCCAAAGCCTTCTGATTTAAAGAGACCTCGCACTGCCTGAACAGCTCCGGCTGCGCTGCGGCCCATCCGTGAGCTGGTTTGTGATGACAAAGACTTTTTTTTTTTGTTCAATAATAAATGTGCACGGTATTCTTCTTCATGGAAAAATAAGACACCCCCTGAAAATAAGACCTAACGCCTCTTTGGGAGCAAAAATTAATATAAGACACTGTCTTATTTTTGGGGAAACAGGGTAGTTTACGTGGCTCAGAGGCTGTCTCCTAACCTCACGCGGGGTCACCCTTCCCTGCCTTGGGGACCAGCCTCCCTTTCCTCTCCCTCATCCTGGACAGTGGATTTGGGGTAGGGCTGATCCCACCCCCTGGTGTGTGTGGGCCCTGTGATTGGCTGATGGGCCTTTCAGAGCCTCAGGACCTGGGCAGGAAGGACTAGGGAACAGGCTTTATCTTTCGGGCGGGGTTGCTAAGCTACGGGAAGCAAGCCTGTAGCTTCGGGGGGCCTCTCCTATCACCCCAGAGGGAGGATCTGTCTGGAAGGCTGCCAGGACAGAGCCAAGACGCCGAAAGAGAGAGATTGGTTTCTAAATTGAGCACCTGGATGCAGCCATGCCTGAAACTAATTATATGAATCAGTGAATTGGCGGGATTTTTTTTTTCTTTTTTTTTACATCAGCCAGTGGGAGGAGGGCTTCTCTCTCCTCCTAACTCTTCTGTGGCCTCTGATCGGACCCCCTTCCCCACATCCCTGCCACACGGGAGCTGGCATCATCGTCCCAGGGCACGCACAGGGTTTTGTCCCTACTGTTTATTTTTTATTTTTTTAAAATATATTTTATTGATTTTTTTTTTACAGAGAGGAAGGGAGAGGGATAGAGAGCTAGAAACATCAATGAGAGAGAGACATCGATCCGCCGCCGCCTCCTGCACGCCCCCTACTGGGGATGTGCCCGCCACCAAGGGACGTGACCTTGACCGGAATCGAACCTGGGTCCTTTTGGTCCCCGGGCCGACGCTCTAGCCACTGAGCCACACCGGTTTCGGCTCTGGGTCTAGTCTTGCTCCTCAGTTTCCCTGGTTCATGAGCTCCCACGTCTGAGTGACGTCCCGTGGTCCTTGTCTGTGACTGGCGTGTTGGGCTCAGCATCGTGCCTGCGGGTCAGAGCAGAGATCCCGTGTGCCCGCCTCAGCCCCGCTGGCCAATAGAAGCCGCCCCCTCTGGGGCCTCCGCAGCAGCACAGCAGGGCTGGAGCTGAAACTCGCTGAACAAAAGCACAAACAGTTTCGAAAAATCCTAGGAACCGGTGTTGCTTTCCCTTCCAGGAGCGAGCGGTCTGCCTGTGGCCCTTCGTCCCACAAAAGCGGTCGCCTCCGGCCCCCTCCCTCCCCTCCCCCTCCCATTCCTCGTCGCTCAGCCTCGCCCCGAGGGCGGGATGCAGACCAGAAAGCCACGCTGGCCCAACTCCCGCTTGAGTTCTGTGTTCCCGTGGCTCCGGACCATACGTTCAAATATTTCCTCCACGAGCCTCGCCGGGATTTATTTTTTCCTGCGTCGACTTCCTGGATCTGTCGGGAGCCAAGCGGCTCCTCACCCAAACTCCTCTGCCTCCTTTTCAAACTCAAGGCCGCGTCCAGCCTCGCAGCCCAAACCGCACTTACATAACCCGCAGTGACACTAACTGTTTGTGAGGCCAGCGAGCGGGGCCGGGCCGCCGGCTCCCGAGCACAGGGGACATTCTGTCCTGCTCAGCGGTGCTGTTTGGGGTGTGTGCGCACGCCGGCCTGTGTGTTTTTCCTCTCTTGAAATTCAAAAACAGATTCTTTTGCTCAAGCTGTCAAAAAGGAGAAGAGGAGGAGGAGAAGGAGAGGGAGGAGGAGGAGTGGGAGTGGGAAGAGGAGGAGAGGGAGAAGGAGGAGAAAGAGAAGGAAGAAGAGGAAGAGGAGGAGGAGAAGAGGGAAGAGGAGAGAGAGGAGGAGGAAGAGAAGAGGGAAGAGGAGAGAAGGAGGGGGAGGGGGAGGAAGAGGAGGAGGGGGAAGGGAGGAGGAGGAAGAAGAAGAGGAGGATAAGAGGGAGGAGGGGAAGGAAGAAGAAGAGGAGGAGAAAGAAGAGAGGGAGGAGGAGAAGGAGGAAGAAGAAGAGAAGAAGAAGAGAAGGAGGAAGAAGAGAGGGAGGAGGAGGAGGAAAAGGAGGAGGAGGAGGAGGAAAAGGAAGAGGAGGAGGACGATGAAGAGGAGGAGAGGGAGGAGGAAAAAGGAAGAAGAGGAGGAGGAGGAGAATGAGGAGAAGTGGGGGAGTAGAGGAAGGAGGGGGAGGGGGAGGAGGAGAAGGGGAAGGAGGAGGAGGAGGGAAGAAAAAAAAAAGCCTGCAATAATTCCAGTGCTGGGCCCGGATCAAGAATTGCAAACGCTAAAGAGAATATTTTCCAAAGTCGGGAGGCAAGGCGGAGTTGCCGGATTACGGGAATCCAGGGGCCCACCTTGTGTGATGTCCAGGGCTCTGTCTGCTGGCCGCCTCCTCCCGGGGATGGGTTTTCACCCTGATCTGGTCCTGGCGCGCGCCAGGCGCGTCTCCCCCCTCGCTGCTTCCCTCCTCCCGGGAGCCAGAGCAAGTTCGGAGCCGCCAACGGGGCTTGTCCAAGGTCAGACAGTGACGACTGGGGAGCCAGGACTGGAATCCCATTCCGCCTGGCTCCCACCCCCAGCCGTTCATCGCCGCCTGTGTGTAAGCACCTACTGTGCGCAGATGGGTGTGTTTTCGCCTTCTCGTGTGGCTTTCTTGCTGAATATCCAAGATTAGCATGCAGGCTTCTCACCAGGCCCCCAGAGGTGGCGTTTGGCGTTTCCAGGGGAGGGCAGTTAGGTTCAGGAGGGTGGCACGTCACGGATTGGAAGTCACCAGCACCCGCTAAGGCAGTGGTTCTCAACCTTCCTCAGGCCGAGACCCTTGAAGACAGCTCCTCATGTGGTGGTGACCCCCAACCATAAAATGATTTCCGTTGCTACTTCATCACTGTCATTTTGCTACTGTCATGAACTGTAATGTAAATATCTGATAGGCAGGATGTGTTTTCATTGTTACAAATGGAACATGATTAAAGCGTAGGGATCAATCACAAAAACAATACGCAATTATATATTGTGAACTATTTATTCCTCATTACAAATAAGTGAAATTTTGTCTTCAATCGCGGTGTAGCATGGGTAACAGTCTTCCTAGGACAACAGTAAACTACATGGCTACACTTTGCTACACCGAGGAGCGGTGTGTTGGTTCCTAAGACCATGGGAAATAGGTGTTTTCCGATGGTCTTAGGCGACCCCTGTGAAAGGATCGTTCGACCCCCAAAGGGGTCGAGACCCACAGGTTGAGAATCGCTGCGCTAAGGGCTCCATAAATCACACTGGCACTGCAGTGATGAAGGCTGTTAGGATTATGTTGCCTCGGAGACTTCCCAGCCCCGGCCCGAGGCCCGAGTCTGCCCTGAGCTCATCTTGGTCCTGAGAGAAAGGCTTGGGGCCGGTTGCATTGAAAGGGTCACTCCCTGATTTGAACGTGTCCCTGAAACAATGGCGGAGCCGTTTCCCTGTGTGATCTCCTGGCCCTGCTCCTATCTGCAGGGACTTAAAAAAGTCTCTCTGCAACAAAGAGGCCTTTGTCCTCAGCACCGGGGCAGCCGGGCGGGGATATTACTCGAAACCCGATCGGCAGGCGCTGGCCGCAGACCTGCTGCCCTGGGCCCCAGCCCTGGCCGCGACGGCGGCTGCCGGATTAAATGGGGCCTTCTGTCAGGGTGGAAGGGCCGCCGGCCACGTGACGTGGTGGGACCTGAAGCCTGCAGGGGTCGATGACCCCCTTCCCTGGAGTGTCCTGGCCCTGGTGACCCATCACAGCAGCCCTCGCTCAGGGGTGAGGGGTTGGTGGGGGCGGGGGAGTGGGTGGGCACTGGCTCCCTCTTTGCTTTCCAGATGTAGGGGGGGGGGGGGGTCAGGGATTTGGTCAAGGTCACCCAACAAGTGACTGGCACTGTTGGGATTTACACATAGATCTAGCCCTAACCGGTTTGGCTCAGTGGATAGAGCGTCGGCCTGTGGACTGAAAGGTCCCGGGTTTGATTCTGGTCAAGGGCACGTACCTTGGTTGCGGGCACATCCCCAGTAGGGGGTGTGCAGGAGGCAGCTGATTGATGTCTCTCTCTCTCTTTGCGGTTTCTAACTCTCTATCCCTCTCCCTTTCCTCTGTAAAAATCAATAACATATATTTAAAAAAATAAATAAATAAAGATAGATCTATACCAAAGGCCTGAGCCGCTCTGTGGACGGCTGGGAGCTCCCTGCAAGCTGGAAGAGGCCAGGGAGGACCCCTCTGCCCCCCACCCCCACCCCCCGAGCTTTTGGCGAGAGCACGGTCCTGCTAACACCTTGATTTGGGATCTCTGTCCCCCAGAACTAGCAAGAGAATGCGTGTCTGTCGCTTTAAACGGCCCAGTTTGTGGCACTCTGTTACGGCAGCCCTTGGGGTCACTACCCCGTCCGGTTTCAGCTGCTTAAAGGTGCTCTTTTCCCCGTTGGAGACATGACGTGAGAGTGAGCATGGAGACTGGTGGGAAGGGATGGCTGAGGGTTAGAAGGAGAGAGGGAGGGAGGGAGGGGGGAGAGGAAGGAGGGAGGGGGAGGCAGGGGAAGAATGGTTTCTGTAATATCATCACAAGCCCCATCTCAAGAGGGTCGGCTCTGTGAGGGCCGGGGCCAGTCTGCGTCACTCAGCGCTGTGTCTCTGGAGCCTGGAACTGCTGTGCCAGGGGCAGCCCCCAGGAGGCGCTAAGTGCTACTGATTTGTTAAATAAATGAGTATCACTGTCCCTCCATCTTCCTCTGCTCCCCTTCACCAGCAGGTCCTTCAGGCGTGCCCCAGCCACCACCTCTGGCCTCTTCTTCGGTTTTCCTCATTTCTTGGACTTCTTTCCAAGCTGCTTCCTGCCCCAGGGCCTTTGTCAATGCCATTCCCTCTGCCTGGAGCACTGGCTCTCCATTGAGTGATTGATTGATTGATTTAATATGTTTTTTTTTTTAATTTCAGAGAGGAAGGGAGAGAGAAAAACATCCATGATGCAAGAAAATCTTCTTTTAAAAAATATTTTTTATTGATTTTTAAAAATTTTTTAAAAAATATATTTTATTGATTTTTTACAGAGAGGAAAGGAGAGGGATAGAGAGTTAGAAACATCGATGAGAGAGAGACATCGATCAGCTGCCACCTGCACGCCCCCCACTGGGGATGTGCCCGCAACCAAAGTACATGCCCTTGACCGGAATTGAACCTGGGACCTTTCAGTCCACAGACCGAGGCTCTATCCACTGAGCCACACCGGTTTCCGCCTGAAAGAGCACCTTTAATCGGCTGCCTCCTGCACGCCCCCTACTGGGGAATTGAGCCTGCATCCCCGGGCATGTGCCCTGACTGGGGATCAAACGGTGACCCCCTGGTTCATAGGTTGATGCTCAGCCACTGAGCCACACGGGCCGGGCACTGTTTCTCTACAATATGTAATTATATATTTCACGATATATAATTACATATTGTTTCTCTATTAAAAACAAAACAAAACAGGGCACCTAGTTCCCTCCTGTTGGTTCGCCCGTGGCCCAGTTTGAGCCAAAGTCTCTGGTTGCAGGCTCTTACTGTCTTCCTTTCCTTGGGAGGGGCCTGGCTCTCTCCGTACTCCTATGCTCTTCCTATCACTATTGCCTGAACCCCCATCTCCCCCTGGGGCCCTGCAGGACTGGGACCCCATCTGTTTGAATCCATCAAATGCCTTGTGCCCAGCAGCACGTAGTAGGTACTTAATTAAAGTCTGCTGAGGTCAACCGTCTTTAACCCCTCTCCTTCTTGCTCTCAGCCTCAGATTCCTCGGCCGCACGGGCTCGCTAGAACCCAGTTTGCCTGGTGCCAGGGAAGTCGCTGGGTGTCTGGACCGGGCGAGGTCTCCATGTGTCTGTAGTTTGGGTTGTGACTGACCCTCTCAAGAGGAGGAAGTCAGGGGCACGGAGAGACGTTCTCTTTAGCTCAGACAGGGGCCTCTTGAAGGCGGGCCTGCACCTTCCTGCCCCTCTCCCCCCCCAATACCTTTCCTCCTCACCCCTCCCCTCTGCCTCCTCCTACCTCCGTGCCAGCCAGTGCCCCTCGGACACCGACATGAGCTTCCTTTATGCCAGCGATAGTGAGAGCCCGCCTTCCCGTCCGGCTCTCCAAAGAGGAAATCCGGATCCATCTGGGGCCCTTGCCTACCTGGCACCCATGATTGGGTGGGGGTGGGGGTGGCAGAGATTCAGGAGATAAGGTCCCATGAGCTAATGCCGGGGCCTCGGGCCAGGAGAGCATCCCACGGCGATAGGAGTCGCTGAGGATGTGGTCGCTGAGGATGAGGGGAGGGATGGCTGTGCATCACCTGAGCCAGCGGTGGGTGGACAGGAAGGAGCCTCCAGCCCCTGGGATGGCCCGCGCGGCCCGTGAAGCAGGCAGGCCAGCGGGCGGCGTGGCTGGGGGGGGACAGGGTGAGCGCAGCCCCGTCTCCAGGGCTCGGCACGGAGGGCCTGCCGGGCGGTGGTGAGCCGTGCCATCTTCGTTCCAAACCGTGAGCTCCACTGATCT
The DNA here is from genome assembly GCA_004026805.1 of Lasiurus borealis. NCBI lineage: Eukaryota > Metazoa > Chordata > Mammalia > Chiroptera > Vespertilionidae > Lasiurus > Lasiurus borealis. The sequence continues at coordinate 7,548 of PVJN01022548.1, read as the reverse complement.
CCTTTAAGGATGGGGGTGCGGGGAATTGGGGTACGGGGGGGAGGAGGGACATGGGTGACTCGATATGATCAGATGGAGACCCTGGCAGCCGTCCAGAAGCAGGGAAGGGATGGAGCTGGGAGAGGCTTCCGTAGGACCTGGGGCTGGACAGAATGAGCATGTGCACGCGTGCACACGTGAGTGCGTGTGCACGCGTGCATGCATGCCCCCCGCCGAAGGTCCAAGTCCGACAGGCACCTCCATCTCTCTCTCTCCTCCCGCCTGAGGCTTTTCCCAAAGAAGAGAAGCCGTGACACCCACCGCAGGGGGAGACCCCCTGCCCGGTGGTGGTGGCGGTGGCGGTCCCCCGCTTAGGGCCTGCCTTTGAAGCGTCACGGGGCCCCTGCACCTTCTCCCCTCGCACCCCCTTCCCCCCTGCGCTTTCCCGGCTCCCCGTGATTTAGGAGGCATTTTCCTTTGGGGTGATATAGATTCCAAATGCCACATCCATCTCCCAGGCCCGGTGAAGCCAGCCTGTCTGAGTTATAGCAGATTGCTTTCTGCATGCGCAAGCGGAGGGGGGGGAGGGGGGAACGGGGGGGTTGCAGGCAGAGGGCACCCGTTTGCTCTCTCTCTCTGCTCTCTCTCTGTGCCTGGAACATTTGAGCAAACATTCCTGGCTGCTTTGGAAGTTACCAAACCCAGATGAGCTCATCCGAGCCAGAGGTGGGGGCAGCTGGCTCCTGCAGCCCGCCCGCCTGAAGCTCACCAGGTGGCCCGGTGGCAGAAGTCAGAGGCGGCTGGGCCTCAGCTGGGGCTGAGCGGGGTAGGGGGGTACAGGGGGGGGGACCCTGGACAGCTGGGCCTGGCGCAGGGAACCCGGGCGGGGCCGTCGGCGCGCCACAGACCTGGCAGCCGGTGGGTGTTGCGAGGTCTCTGGATGGGAGCTGGGAGCCGGGGACCGCACAGCCCGGGCCTGAGAGGGAGCAAACGTGTGATCCAGGCACCTCATCAATTCTCAGGGCTGCCCCCTGGGCGCCGGGCCCGCCCCGCCGGGGCCGCGCTCCATGTAGTAGCTGCTGCCATTTATTGAGTGTTAACTACGTGCTAAGTGCTCCGTGTGCCCCCGCTCGCCCGCCCCACACCGCCCGCCTGACAGCCCGAGGCACCGTCGGCCTCCCCATTTGGCAGACGGGGAAACTGAGGCTCAGAAAGAGAGAGAGAGAGAGCGCCGACCCCGAGTGGCCGAGGGGAGGCTGACCCTTGTCTCCTCTAGTGGGGACGGGCCTTCCTGTTTCAGGGGAAAGGGCATTGGGAGGAAGAGATACCGGGACGGTCACTCGCCAACCGCGAACCCTTCCCGGGAGCTGATTCACTGGAGCACAGAGCGTCCCCTCTCAGGGCTCTGTATCTGCCTCGGGGTGGGAAGGGCACTCCCAGGCCGCCGGACCCTCGAACACGTCACCGCCTGAGTGGTGGGTAGGGAGGGAGCAGGATGGGGACCCCACAGAGTCTTCCCCGGGGAGTCCCGTGCATTTCCTGCCTTTGACCTTGGAGGGGGCACAGGTGCAGGCTCTTATTTTGAAGGCGCGCTCCTCCCGTTCCTTGCCGAAGCAGTGGGCAGTCCCCACCTCTGAGTTCCCTTCTGTGAAATGGGCACACGCGGGACCCCGCTGCGGGGTTGGCGGGAGAATATCACACACGATCCCTGGGGAGGCCTCGGCCCGGAGGCTGGCACGCGGCAAGGGCTCAACTCTGGAGACCACTTCCTTCCGGTTGTGAGTTGCCAGAGCACCCCTCTCCCACCACCCTGTCCCACGGGGACCCCCACTTCCAGGAAGCCTAGAGAGGAAGCTATAGAGCAGTGGTTCTCAACCTTCCTAAGGCCTTGACCCTTGCATACAATTCTTCAGTGGTGGTGACCCCCAACCATACTTCATAACTGTGATTTTGCTATTGTTATGAATTATAATGTAAATACCTGCGTTTTCCGATGGTCTTAGGCGACCCCTGTGAAAGGGTCGTTCGACTCCCAAGGGGGTCGCGACCCACAGGTTGAGAACCGCTGCTATAGAGGAAGCGTAGTCTCTCCAATTGCCCTCCTGGGGAAGGTGCCAGCCTGTGACATGAGATGAGTATTCCTTCCTCACAAATGCCCTCTGGTGTAGGCACTGCGTCTGCAGATGAGGAAACTGAGGCACAGAGCAGGGAAACGCCTGTTCGGGGATCTTAGAATCTGCGTGAGGCTTTGGGCCACTTGACCCTGAACCTCTGTGACGGACGGCGAAGGGGACAGCTCTGAGCACACTGGGATGAACCTGGCCACCCCTGGCCACGCCGGTAGCTGCCACTGTTTCTCAGACACAGAACGTGGCCTCGGATCCCAGACGCACTTGGGGGTTCCTTTCTGGGAGACAGGTCCTCGGCTCTGGGCACTGAGAGGCCAAATCTGGATGACCTGCCCCTTGCTTTGGGGGCGATTCTCCCAGCCCCCCACCCCCAGCCTCCAATCTACTATAGCCTTTCCTAGCAGGGGCTGGGTGGGGCTGGGCAACAGTAGAGGATGGATGGGAAAGGCTATGGCTGGGGACAGGCGGGTCCCCCATTTTCCCATGCTGCATGCTTGTTGAGTGCCATGTATGGGGCTGGCTCTCCAGCCAGCTTCTTCTCCTCCTCCTTTTTTTTTTTATTAATATATTTTATTGATTTTTTACAGAGAGGAAGGGAGAGAATAGAGAGTTAGAAACATCAATGAGAGAGAGACATCGATCAGCTGCTTCCTGCACACCCCCTACTGGGGATGTGCCTGCCACCAGGATACATGCCCTTGACCAGAATAGAACCTGGGACCTTTCAGTCCGCAGGCCGACGCTCTATCCACTGAGCCACACCGGTCTCGGCTCCAGCCAGCTTCTTGATGGTCACGCGCCCGCCCTGCCGATGGCTGTAGGGGGGAGAGAAGGAAGGGCTGGGGGTGGGATCGGGCTAAACGGGTTGGTTGAATCATGGTGAACCCCTCGCCGAACCTGCGCGTCCTCTGACCCACGGTGTGGTGCCAGGCGCCCTGTGTGTGCGATGCCTGGTGTCGGTTGCCGATCGGGAACTCTTTCAAGTGGAGGCTGGACTGGGCCGTGGAGTAGCTGAGGCCTCGGTTCCAGCCGTGGAGCTGGTCTGAGTTATTCTGGGCCCTGGGCCTGGGTTCGGCGCACTCCGCTTAGAAAATGGAAAATAGCAGCTCATAGCTGGATGCCGTGCGGGGAAGAGAGAGCCGGGTGGACGGAGGGCTTGGCTGGGGACCTTCAGGATCCTGCGGACCCCGGGTGGAGACCGGTCCTGCGGTGTGTGTGCGTGTGTGTGTGTGTGTGTGTGTGTGTGTGTTTGCGTACTCGCCAGCGAGTTCCTAGGGATGGAGCAGGCCGCCTCCAGCGATGGCTTCCGAGATCCCACGGGGTGCAGGGGTGTTTCTGTGCTCGGCCAAGGGGCCGTTCTGATCAGTGTTGCTACTCACGCTTTCAAACCACGTCCGGCTTCTCCCCCCACCCCCCCAGGTCACAGCGAGGCGAGATGGGGTTGGCTCTGAGCTAGACTCTGAGGGCTCGGTGCTGGGAGTAGGTGTGGCAGCTCCGGCCCCCGTGTGTTTGAGTCCCTGGGAAGCTGACAGGCCTCATGGTGACCCGTGCAGGTGGCCTGGCCCAGCCTGGCCAGGTGAGCTGCGAAACAGTCACTTCCCGGTCCATGAATCATTCAAAGAGAATTCGGGGGCGGGGGGGACTCCCTCAGATGGAAGCCCTGTGGTCAGGCCCTGGAGGCCTCTGGGAAGTGGGCAGGGAGGTGTGCAGGGAGGGGCAGGGAAAGAGAGGATCCCTCCCTGGAGTGGGAGTCTTCAGGGGCTGCAGGGAGGAGGTTCGGGGTGGAAGGGTGTCTTAGACTCTGCCCACGCCCCTCCTCCAAACCCCTGTCTGAGGCTCAGACCCAAGCAAAAGCGGCACAGATTGCGGGCTGGTATGCGGGCAGATAGATGGTGGGGTCAAGCCAGGCCTGGTGTGAGTCTGGTCCTGCCTCTCACTTGCTGGATGCCCTGGGGCGAATCCCTCCCCTCTCTGTGCTTAAGTTCCCTCCCTTTTAAAATAGGAGAAAAAAACTGAGACTGACTGGTGTGGCTCAGTGGATAGAGCGTCAGCCTGCGGACTGAAAGGTCCCAGGTTCGATTCCAGGCAGGGGCATGTATGTACCTTGGTTGCGGGCACATCTCCGGTAGGGGGCGTGCAGGAGGCAGCTGATGGATGTCTCTCTCGCATCGATGTTTCTAACTCTCTATCTCCCTTCTTCTCTGTAAAAAATCAATAAAATATATTTATTTAAAATAGGAGGAAAAAAACACAGAACAACAGCAGCCACTCACAGGGCAGGAATGCAATATAAGAGATAGGATAGGTTACATCTCTTATACACTGCGGGCTCCCTGACCCCGTGGGAGACAGACAGGTGTTCCTGTAGATCCGGGAACCGAAGCTCCAGGAAAGGTCTTGCTCCGGGTGTGTGGTCCGGGGAGGGAGGAACCGGGCTCACCCAGGGCGGACAGGGGAGAAGCACTGCCCAAAGGGAGTAGCGTCTGTCTTCACGGAGGCAGGAGGGGTGTTTGCATGTGTATGTGTGTATATGTTTGTGTGTATATGTGTGTGTTTGTGTATATGTTTGTGTGTTTGTTTGTATATGTTTGTGTGTGTTTGTGTATATGTTTGTGTGTATGTTTGTGTATGTTTGTGTGCATGTGTGTGTGTGTGTGTGTGTGTGTGTGTGTGTGTGTGTTGGGGGCCCGGTGAGCCAGCATGAATTCAGGCTGTGTGTCTGGTGGGTAAACCAGGTGAGTGTCGGTTGTGTTGTGTTTTTGTTGATGGGGGACTCACCAGTTTCGGGGGGTTTCCTTTCGGACTGGAGCTCCTAGGCTGGTCCAGGTGTGCAGCCTATCAGCCCCTTTGGGGGGGCATCCTTCTTTAGCTCTGGGTCCCCGGCCCAGCTGTGTCTCCTCCCCCCGCCAGGAGGGCCCCTGGAACTGGAGGGGGGCTGAGGAAGGGGGAAGAGAGCCGAGAAAGGCTGCAGGCTCCTACTGCCGCCTCTCTGGGCTCTGGGCCGGCAGAGGGAGCATGGCCTCGTCTGGGCGCTAGGGGGCACTGTGTCTGTTCCAAAGAAACCGCAGGCCCTCCTCGCAGGCGGCGTGCACACAGGCACACGCAGGGGCGCCCACACCGAGGAGGCGCACACACTGGCGTGTCCGTGGGCACAGATGGGCACAGGCAGCGGCACCGGCTCTCACCCTCACAGGGGAAACAGACGCAGGAGCAGAGACGCGGGCACACAGGGTCTGAGGCAGCTGCATGCACAGGGACACACACACACACACACACACACACACACACACACAGAGGCCTCACACCCAAGCCTGGAGTGGGGGACGCTCCTCTTTCGGGGACACTCACAGAGACCCTGGAATGCACGCACACACAGGCATGTACACACACACACAGGCAGATGTCCTTCCTCCCGTACACAGACGCAGAAGACACAAATGCAGGCACATGCCACATATGTGCACGGCACTTGCAGCCCAAAGGAGAGGTGACCCAGGCACACGACCTGCGCCCAGAAACATAACCCAACCCCCCCTCACCCCCTGCACACACCCTGCTTTCAGACACGCACACACCTTGCAGACTGAGCTCCTCCTGGGAACAGCCCCAGAGAAAAACTCCCACACACCCCTCTCCGGAGCGCACAGAATTATTTATTCCACAGGAGCCCTGCGCGGGGGTTCAAGGGACCCCCACCCAGAGCTCTGAGAAGTCAGGCCTCAGCCCAGAGCACATCCCACCAGGGGTCTCCCCAGACTGCTGGTCTGTGGGCCACTCTTCCCACTGCCCTGGTCCACCCAGGGCTCCAGACAGGTCCCCACATTCCCTTGTCCCTCTGGCCACATCCAGTGACACACGCATAACCCAGAACCAATCACTCAGCACCAGGCCTGTGCCCAGCTGTCAGGGGCTGGGTCCTCCTCCTGGCAACCAGGGTCCCCCTATAGTCAGTCCCCTTCCAGCCCAAGAGGCTAAGGGTCCCCCAAGTTCTGGCCTGGGGCCCTGTAGGGGGGGGGGCGGGGAGGAGGTTCCACCAGAGGCCTAGCCGGGCCCTTCCCGTCCTTTGTGCCTCAGCCAGCCAAGCCTCCCTCTCTCTCCTCAGCCTTCCTCACTTCCCTGTCACTTTGCTAAGTAATAATTTCCATGTCCAATTCCATTTCTTTTCTAGTTCTGAAACCTCGAAGCTATCAGCAAGAGGATAGTTCACATGAAAACTAATTACACAAAATCAATATTTAATCACAGACCAACAACCTGATCCTGCAGAAAAATCCCTTTCAAACCCCGCCGCCCTGTACAAATACTTCTTCCCCATGCTTATTTATGGACCCCGTGTTCGGCGGGGGTCATTTTCATTTTTAATTTCAAAAAAGAGGAGGAAGAAGAAGAAGAGGAAGAAAGATATCCGTCCGGCGTTTCCCCCGCAGGGAGGTCCCACACCAAGGACCTGGGGTCCGAGCTGGCTTCAGCTCGGTGAGGTTTAAAGTTGCAGGTTTTTAACTGTTTGTGCTTTATTTTTATTCTTCTTAGAGGTTGGGGGGGGGGCAGTGTCCTGTTCTCCCAGAGTTGTTCCTAAAGATGCCTGTCTCCTCTCACCCCTAAGTGGGAGCTCTCTCCCCGGCATTTCTGGAAAAATCCAGCATCTGTCTTCCCAGCAGCAGCTCCGGGGAGCCATGAATTCACTTTGCCCGAAGTGGTAACTTTTTAACTCCCTCCCGCGTCGGCCAAGTGCTTCATCTGAGGCTTTTCAATAAAAAGGGCTCAGGGGTGGGTTTTATTATAATGTTTATTTCATTTCGGATTTCATGCGTAATTTAGCCAACGCTAGACAGACGTAGGCGATAAACACTTTCCTTTGGGGGGGGGGGGGCGAGGGAAAGCGTTTTTATACACCATGCTTAATTTTATTTAGATTTCATAGTGGTATTAGGGCCACTTCAAAGAAAGTTCTTTGTATTTTTATTTTATTTTATTTTTTTGCCTCTCTCCCCTTCTCCTAAGAACGCTGGCAGCGGGCTCACAGAATTGCCTGGTGCTATTTCATAGCCAGGAGCCTTAAAGGCCTTTGCCCTTCCTTTCCCCCCTCTACACCCTCCCCCCCCACACACACACTTGAGGGAGGCAAACACACACCAGCAGGCACCCAGAATACACACCTCCTCTGCCCCCCCCCTCCCCACTCCCCACACCTCCACCCCATCCCCTCTTAACTTCCAACTTCCAGCTGCAGGATAGATTTTTCCAGCCTCAGCGGGGATCAGGAAGATCTACACATTTTAACTAAGATTATTGGGATAAATATTTCATAAAGAGCAGGGCAGATATTAAATTACTCCTATTGATTTTGGTATCACAACCCAATTCCTTGGCCTCTTCGGTTTAATTGATCTCTTAAGGAGGCCAGCCTCGCGCCCCCTTGGGCCTGTGGGTCCACGGTGGC
>PVJN01022547.1:0-33297 GCA_004026805.1 Lasiurus borealis | reverse complement strand
CTCCGTACCTCAGCTTTTTGCAGTTCCTCTGGGTGTCTGTGAACCCCTCTCTTTCCTTCTAGCTGTAGAACTTCCACTCAGCCAGCTTTCCTGTGGTTCTGGATGATGTCTGTTCTGTCTTTTAGTTGTAGTTTTGAAATTGTTGTGCGAGGCAGCAGTGTAGGTGTTTACCTATGCCGCCATCTTGGCTCCTCCCGGCATCAGCCCAGGGGAAATATTTTTAGATTTTGCCCATTGAGTATGATGTTAGTTGTGGGTTTATCATATATAGCTTTTATTGTGTTGAGGTATGATCCTTCTATTCCCACCTTGCTGAGAGTTTTTATCAAGAAAGGGTGTTGGATTTTGTCAAATACTTTTTCTGCATCAATTGATATGATTATGTGATTGTTATCTCTTAATTCGTTTATTTGATGTACCGCATTTATTGATTTGTAGATATTGTACCATCCTTTCATTCCTGGGATAAATTCTGCTTGGTCCTGGTGTATGATATTTCTGATGTACTGCTGGATCCGATTTGCTAGGATTTTGTTGAGGATTTTGGCATCTATGTTCACGAGGCATATTGGCCTGTAATTCCCTTTCATTGTGTTGTCTTTATCTCTTTCATTGTGTTGGTATTAGGGTGATACTGGCTTCATAGAAAGAGCTTGTAAGTGTTCCTTCTTCTTGAATTTTTTGGAATAATATGAGGAGGATGGGTTTTAATTCTTACTTGAATGTTTGGTTAAACTCCTTTGTGAAGCTGTCTTGCCCCGGGGTTTTGTTTGCTGGAAGCTTTTTGATGACTGCTTCAATTTCTCCCATAGTTATTGGCTTACTGAGATGTTTAGATTTTTCCTGATTGAGTTTTGGAAGGTTATATTTTTCTAACATTGTGTCCATTTCCTTCAGGTTGTCCAGTTTGTTGGAATAGGGTTATTCATAGTATTTTTTTAAACAATCCTCTGTATTTCGGGGGGGGGGGGTTCTGTTGTTATTTGACCTCTTTCATTTCTGATTTTATTTGGATCTTCTCTCTTTGCTTCTTGGTGAGCCTGACTCGAAGGTCATCAATCTTGTTTATCCTTTCAAAGAACCAACTCTTCTTTTGTTGATCTTTTGGATTGTTTCTTTGTTCTCTATATTGTTTATCTCTGCTCTGATCTTTATTATTTCCTTCCTTCTGCTCACTGTAAGCTTTTCTTGTTGCTCTCTTTCTAACTCTTTGAGTTGTAGGGTTAGGTAATTTATTACCTTGTTTCTTGTTTTTTTCCAGTATGCTTATAAAGCTCTGAACTTTCCTCTCAAGACTGCTTCCACTGTGTCCCATAGATTTTGTATTGTTGTGTTTTCATTGTCATTTGTTGACATAATGTTTTTTATTTCTTCCTTGATCTCTCTGGTAACCCAGTCATTGTTTAATAGCATGCTGTTTAGTTTCCATGTGTTTGACTTCTTTGGATCATTTTTATAGTAGGTGATTTCCAGTTTTTTGCCACTGTATTCTAAGAAGATGCTTGATCTGATTTCTATCTTCTTGAACTTGAATAGATTTTGCCTATGACCCAACATATGGTCTATCTTTGAAAATGACCCATGTGCACTTGAGAAGAATGTATATTCTGTGGCTTTGGGGTGAAATGTTCTGAAGATGTCAATTAATTCCATCTGGTCTAGTGAGTCATTTAGGATTGATGTTTCTTTGCTGATTTTTTGTTTAGAGGATTTGTCCAATGGTGATAGTGGGGTATTAAAGTCCCCTACTATGATTGTATTGCTGTCAATTTCTCCCTTGATATCTTTCAGCAGTTTTTTTTTTTAAATGTATTTAGGTGCTCCAGTATTGGATGCATATGTCTTTACCAGAGTTAATTCTTCTTGTTGGATTGTTCCCCTTAGTATTATGAAGTGGCCTTCCTTATCTCTTGTTATGTCCTTCACTTTGAGCCTGGCTAGAAGTTCATCAATCTTGTTTAACCTTTCAAAGAACCAGCTCTTGGTTTTGTTGATCTGACAAATATAATATTGCTTCCCCAGCTTGTTTTTCATTTCCATTCACCTGAAAAACCTTTTTCCATCCCTTCACCTTCAGTCTGTGTGTGTCTTTTTTTCCTGAGGTGGGTTTCTTGTAAACAGCAGATATATGGGTCATGTTATATTATCCAATCCATTTACATTTAATGTTATTACTGATAGGTACTTATTTGTCACCATTTTTATTCTTTACCCCTCTGTTTCTTCTTTGCTTCCCATTTATTTATTTATTTATTTATTTATTTATTTATTTATTTTTACAGCAGACCCTTTAACATTTCTTGCATTGCTGGTTTGGTGGTAATATATTTCCTTAGTCCTTTCTTGACTGTGAAGCTGCTGCTTTCACCTTCAATTTTGATTGATAGCCTTGCTGGGTACAGTATTCAGACCCTTCCTTTGCATGACTTTGTATATTTCATTCTATTCCCTTCTGGCCTTTTGAGTTTCTGTTGAGAAATCAATCACTAGTCTGATGGGGGTTCCTTTGTAGGTATCTTTCTGTCTCTCTCTGGCCACTTTTAAGATTCTTACTTTGTCATTGGGGTTTGCCAGTTTAATTATAATGTGTGTTAGTGTCAGTCTTTTGGGGTTCATTTGCTTGGGTCTCTGTGAGCTTCTTGGATTTGTGTGGGTTTTTTCTTCCCTATATCAGGGAAGTTTTCTGTCATTATTTCTTCAAGCAGGTTTTCTATTCCTTTCTCAATTTCCTCTCCTTTTGGAACCCCTCTTATGCAGATGTTTTGTTTCATGTTGTCTCAAAGTCTCCTTAGACTCTCCTCGTGCTTTTTATTTTTATTTTTTCTAGAAGCTGTTCTACTTGGGTATTTTTTCCTACCTTGTCTTCTAGCTCACTGATGTGGTCCTCTACTTCTTCTTGTCTACTCTTGAGGCTCTCTATTGAATTCTTTACAACAACAATGCTATTTTTTATTTCTTCTTGGTTCTTCTTGATTTCCTCTTTGTTCTTACTCTTATTGTCAAATTTGTCTTCCATTCTTTTCAGACACCTTTTGACCATTTCTCTGAATTCTTTCTTTTGTAGGTTGCTTTCCTCAATTTTGTTTACTTCCTTTTCTAGTGATACCTGCTTTTCTTTCATATGTGGGCTGTTTATTTGTCTTCCCATAGTCTCTCTTCTCCTGGTGTCTGGTTATGTAGTTCTCTCTCTCTTCATCCCAGGCAAAATCCAAGCTTTCTGTGGTGGAGTATAGAGCTCCTCTGAATCCACATGTTTGCGCCAATTGTGAACCAGTGTTCTGAGTTTGCTGCTGCTTTGTGGATGCTGCAGTTTTAGATTCTATGGCTTCTGATACCGGCCACCCTCCCCTTCAAGATGGTGCGGTTTCTGTGTCCAACAGTGAGGTTATTTTGTAGAATGTTCCTTAATTTGAGTTTGTCTGATGTTTTCTCATAATTAGATTGGGGTTATTGATTTTGGGGAAGAATATCACAGAGGTGAAGTGCCCTTTTTCATCACAATGTCAGGTTTACATGAAATCAACATGACTGATCACTGATGATATTGACTTTGATCATTTGGTTAAGGTGATATCTGCCAGGTTTCTCCAGTTGTAGAGTTACTATATTTTCCTTTTCATACCTTAGTTGTTAGAAGCCCATATCAAAGAGGAAGAGAATTAAATTCAACCCCTTGGATGGAGGAGTATAAAAGAATTTGTGGGTATATGTTTAAAAATAACCACTAATAAATATTAAGAGTCATATTATTTAAGACTATCCAAATATTGGTAGTTGATGTGAGAGAGATATGTGGACTGGTGGCTTCCCACATGCACCCCTACAGAGGAGGGCAGCATAGTGGGAGGAGTAAGGTTGGGGAGTGAACCTGCAACCCAGATAACTGCTCTTGAGCAGAATTGAACTGACACTCTAACCACTTAGAAACATCATCCAAGGTATGGCATCTATTGTTTTGGTGAGAAATTATCTGCTAATCTTATTGGGGTTCTCTTGTAAATTAGGAATCATTTTTCTCTTGCTTCTTTCAACACTCTCCCTTCTCTTTTCCTTTCAGCATTTTGCCATGTTGTATTTGTTTGTTGGTCCATTGAACTTCCTGGATAAGTAGATGGACATTTTTCATGAAATTTAGGAAGTTTTCAGAAATTATTTCTTTGAGTATTTTCTGCTCCTTTTTCTCTTTTCTATCCTTTTAATATTCCTATTATATATTTGTGCAATTAATAGTGTCCCATATTTCACCCAGACTCTGTTCACTTTTCTTTGTTCTTTTCTTTTCCTTTTTTCTGATTTCAAGGCAAGGCTTAATGCTTTACAAACAGAAACATGATATTTGGTCTTAATAGAAAAATGACATCAGATACACCCTGAATATGTTTAGCATTGTGATAGCTGACAGTTCAGCACAAAACATAGGTTTTTTAGGAGCATGGAGGCATGGAAATAAACTATCTTACACTTCGGTACATCAGAAACACTTGTTTTGTATAATATTTTGCTTGAATTAAGCTCTTTAATATTATTTAAGTGTAAAACTTAATAACGTGTCTTGGGCTCTGACCATATATTTGATCTATATGCATATGACATCATACATGTCTTTTTTAAAACTTTTTTTTATTGTTTAAAGTATTGCAAATAGTAGTACAAAAATGTCTCATTTTTTGTTTATTTTTGTTTTTCCCCCTATTGACTCCCCCAGCCTTCCTTACCCCCTCACCTGCCCCTCATCCCAGTGTCTTATATCCATTGATTATGCTTATATACATGCATACAAGTTCTTCAGTTGATCCCTTACAGCTCCCCTCCCCCTCAACCTCTTCTGCTTTCCTGCTGTAGTATGACAGTCTGTTCAATGCTTCTTTGCCTCTCTATCTGTTTTGTGTGTTGTTGTTTTTTCCTGATTCTGTTCTTTAAAAAACATCTTGCCTCTGCAGGCTAGAAATAAACCTATAAGAACAAACAATGTTTGAGTCCCAATTTCAATGTCCAGTGGTTCTGACTCCAGTTTCAATGTCAAACAATTCCTTATGTGTACACATCAGCAATGGTATCTGTATGGTGGACAAATAGTGGCAATGCAGGTCCTATCCTCTCTGATTTGGTCCTAGGCATCCTGTAGTGATGCACAGCTGCTGACTGCTAGCATGGCAAGGCATCACCAGCACCTTCTGTCTCTATACTGTTTCTCCTCTTGTCGTTGTGATTAGAGCAGACCTGTCAATTACTCTCTGTTGCAGGAGTCCACTTGTTCTTGGAGTTGTTTTCTTTGCCGGGTGCAGTGTCCTAAGGTACTCTGAGAGGTCCTTCACTGAGGTTGAGCCTCTGGAGTAAACGTGGGCAGTTATTCAGGAAAAGGGAATTCAGAAATTCTATTGCTGGGCAGGGTGCCCTTGTCTGTGCTGAATCAGCCCCAGGAGAGACTCACAGCTGCTCCCTGAGCACGCTGTGGATAGATGGAATCAGGCGTCCTGTTCCTTTGTGAAGGAGCCTTTGCTTGGCACAATGCTCTGATGCATCCTGCAGGGTCCTGCACTGAGGTTGAGCTGCGGGGGTAGATGTGGGTAGTTATTCAGGAAGAGGGAATTCAGAAATTCTACTGCAGGGCAGGGCAGCCTTGTTTGTGCCGAATCCCACCCAGCAGAGACTCAGGTGTCCTGTTCCTTTGTGGAGGATCCCTCTGATGACACACCCTGAGAGGCTTTGACACTGAGTTTGAGCCACTGGGGTATATGTGGGCAGTTATTCAGGAAGAGGGAATTCATAATTTCTACTGCAGGGCTGTGCACCATTGTCTGTACAAAATCACACCTGCAAGAGCTCCCAGTGGCTCCCAGGCGCTGCCTAGGGAGTGGAGCACCCTGGCTATCTGAGCACTGGAAACATGCTAATGTGGACCGGAGTTCTGCAGCTGGGGAGGGGGAGATTGCATTTACTGCTTTGGAGTTGGAAGTCCCAGGGTCCACAGGTCTGCAGCTGTGACAGCAGGATTTTGGCTGGAGTGGCTGCTGGGTCGCAGGGCAGTTCCAAAGCCTGTCGGGTTGGTGGTGTTGATGAGTTCTTAAAGAAAGGCTGTTTTCCCCTTCAAGATGGCGTGGGCTCCATGACTGTGTCCCGCAGTCCAGGGAATACCCAAAGCAGTGATAGTCTCTCCTTGTCCAAGAGAGCCTGGACTGCTAGCCCCCACTGCTCCCGGGAGATTTAACTGTCCCTTACTTACACACACACCACATACATCCACACACTCTCCTTTCATCCCCTCACTCACTTTCCTCACCCTCACCTCTGACCTGCCAGACGCCATCTTTTTCCTGCTTCCCAACATACATGTCTTTGACTAGTGCACTTACTGTATGTACAGAACTTAAAATGTGATGCTGTAGGTAAAACATTTGGTTTGATACGTGATATAAATAATTCAAAGTTGTATATAAAATCAAGGAAGTGTTTTTTGTGAATTATTTCTACTGAGAATGTATTTAAATTAAAAATAAACCTCATGAAGCAGTGATCTGTTAATGGGACAGGTCAGTAGCTCTGTGCATAACTAGCACTAAGACTAACTTTTCCACCAAGCTCAGAAGCATATATTTAAGAAACATCTTATAAATTAGAGTTGGAACTATGCAACTAGTTCATATAAAGGAGCCATGTGCCCTATTGTAAAGGAAGGCTCCATTACATGAAGATAGACCTTTCCTGTTTTGATCAATTCCAAGTCTCATATGATCCAGAAATGCTGGGATGGTAAATTCAAATGCATTGTGAACTGCATCTTGAACTTGCACACCCCTTTTTCAGTTAAATCTTTTCACGTAGCTGCTGCTCCGGAGCAGTCCATCTCCTGGTCGGAGGTGCCCTCTTAAGACCTGGAGCAGACCTGTAGGGAGCTGCCAACTCTTCTGATAGAGGTAGCCCATCACAATATACCTGCTGACAGGTTTCAACTTGGACGTGTCTTCTTGCAACTGGAGGAGTCTAGGACTAAGATGTGGCCTCGGAAGAAAAAAGCCGTCCAGAGTGATACAGAAGGTTCATCTTGTACATCCCATCCCAGTCCACCAGCAGAGTCACCAGCTGGATCCCTGGGCCGACCACGTCCACATCATGCGCGATTCTGTTCACTGCGAATTCACTGGCGCAGTAGGACTTGCACTCATCCAGATCCACCTGACAGGCATACAAGCAGGACTCGGTGCCTGGCTCCGCGTCCACCCTCCCCCCGTCGCCCATCCCCCCGCGACCGATTCAGGCATGGCGGCCACGCGGGGCGCGCACTCACAGAGCCGCAGCACATGGCAGGTTGGGATGAGCTAGGCTTCAAGGGCACAGGCAGGCGGGCGCGAAGCGGGGAAGCTCAGGGCTAGGGCGCGCGCAGGAATAGGGAATCCTCTAGAGTGGGTTCGTGGCTCCGTGACGCGCGGTTCTCTGCCTGAAGAAGGCGCAGGCTCAGCCTGCTAGCGCTAGCGGGCGCGGGCATAGCCTTCTGGAAGCCAGTTTGGGTCTAGGTGGATGGCGGGGCTTCCGGCGCCGAGGATTTGATCAGGCAGAAGGAGCAATCTTGGGACCCGTTGTTCGAGTGGCCCTGGCGGCTTCTCCGCCCTCAGACCGCTACCAGGATTGGGGTTCCCGTCGTGGGGCGGCGAGGCTTTTCCTTCCGCCACTGGGGCTTCTGGAGATGATCAAATGATTAAGCAGAGGAGCCAGAAAGCTCTAGCTGTCATTTTAGCAGAGTACTGTCTTTGTTCTTTTTTTCTCTGTGTTCCTCAGAGTACACACAATCTATGGATCTTAGCACCCACTAATTCTTTTTCCTTCTAGCGCAAGTCAACTGCTGAGCTACCCTAGTACATTTTTCTCTTTGTATTCCTCAAAATTTCCACTTGTTTCTTCTCTATTGATTTTTTTTCTATTATGACATTTTCAACATAACTGCCTTTACTTCTTTAATCACAGTTTTTTTTTAATATATATTTTTACTAGTGACCCGGTGCATGAAATTCGTGCACATTAAAAGGAGATTAATTAGGGGAAATAATTTAATATTGCTATTTGCCCTTTCTCTATAATAGAAGTATCAGAGATGAAAGAAAATTAGTAAAATGTATATGAAAACCTTCCTCCTGTCAGAGTCTGGGTCTCACCATGGGACCCAGAGAGTCAAGTCCCCGCCCACCAACATGCACCTCAATATCGCGTGAGACTCAGACCCCACCCCCCACACTGGGGCTAGATCCAGACCCAGCCTGTCCCACCCTTGTCAAGCCCTGCCAGGCAGGAGGTGTAGCCTCAGGTCCCCTGGCCCAGTGCCAGGATGGAGGACATTGCCTGAAGTCCTCCAGTCCAGACTGGGTCAGGGGTGGGGACGTGCCTTGAGGTCCTCCATCAAGCCCCTCCAGGTGGGGGACATGGCCTAAGATCCCCTGTCAAGCCCCACTGGGTGGAGGGCATGGCCTGAGGTCCCCCATCAAGCCCTACCAGGCAGGGAGCCTCAGATCCCCCCATCAAGCCCCTCCTGCAGGGTGGGGGCACAGCCTCAGGTCCCCTGCCAAGCCCCGCTGAGCATGGGTGTGGCCTGAGTTCCCCTAACCAACACTGGGGGTGCACCTTGACATCCCCCATCAATCCCTGCTGGGTGGGGGCATGGACTAAGGTCCCCTGTCAAGCCCCACCTGGTGGGGGGCACAGCCTGAGGTCCTCTGACCTGGGGTTGGGGTGGGAGGAGCAACCTAAGATCCCCTAGCCCAGCACCAGGACAGGAAGCATACCTTGAGGTCCCCTGTCAAGCCCAGCCTGGTGGGGGGCATAGCCTAAGGTCCCCTGGCCTGGCACTGGGGTGGGGAGTGCACGCTGAGGTCTCCCAGCCTGATGCCAAGGCAGGGTAAGTGGCCTGAGGTCCCCTGTCAAGCCCCATGGGGGTGGGGGAAGGCATAGCCTCAGGTTCTTGCTGAGTGCTCATTAAGGCTCCTTGTGGGACCTTGGCCCCAGCTGTGGGTGCAGCCATCTTTGTGATGGAGTGATGGTCAATTTGCATATTACTCTTTTATTAGATAGGATTGATTTCAGAAAGGAAGGGAGAGAGAAAAACATCAATGATGAGAGAGAATCATTGATTGGCTGCCTCCTGCATGCCCCCTACTGAGAATCAGAGCCCCAAACCTCATGATTAGTCTGAATTTCTGGGAAACTAGGTGGAGAAGAACCTCTTCATCCCCAAACCTCATGAAGTTTGAGAAATAAACATTTGTTGTGTTAAGTCACTGATGTTTTGGAGTTAGTAACTATCCTAGCATATGCTTAGCCTAACTTGACAAGTGCACCTAAAGGCCCTCAGAGTTAAGCAACAGAATCATTGGAATACTGATTGAAATACATATTATATGTGGTAAAACTATATTTGGGGCAAGGCAGGAAGTAGCGGAGATTATGATGGTAAGAGGTAACCACTCAATTATCATATCAGAAAGTCAATAGATAATGACTAAAGTTAACAAGTCAAGAAATAGCAGTTGCAAGTTATACAGCTGATAAAGGACTTGTTTGTGTTGAGAATAAGCAAAATACTCTTACAGCTCAACAATAACAAGGAACCAACGCAATTTTAAAATGGGTAAAGGAGTTGAATAGACATTTCTCCAAAGAAGATGTACAAATAGCTAATAAGCACATCAAGAAATGCTCAACATCATTAACCAGTAGGGAAATGTAAATCAAAACCATAATGTCATTCCATTTCATGCTCACTAAGATAGCTATAATAGAAATTACAGGCAATGACAAGTATTGGTGAGGATATGGAGAAATTGGAACCTTTGTACACTACTGATGGGTTTGTCAAATGCCACAGTTGCTGTTGGAAAACAATTTTGTAGTTTCTTTTTTATCCCTTTTTTTTATTGTTTTACATGTATACATATCTTCCTGTTACCCCCTCCCTCCCAGGCATACCCCAACGCCCCAGTGTATTGTGTTCATTGGTTATGCTTATATGCATGCATACAAGACCTTTGATTGATCTCTTATCTACGCTACCTCTCCTTAACCTTCCTGCTGTAATTTGACAGTGTCTTTGATGCTTTACTGCCTCTGTATCTATCCTTTTGTTCATCAGTTTATAATGTTCTTTATTAGCCACAAATGAGTGATATCATGTGGTGATTATCTTTCAGTGACTGGCTTATTTCACTTAGCATAAGGCTCTCCAGTTCCATCCAGGTTGCTGCAAATGGTAAGACTTTCTTCTTTATAATGGCAGCATAGAATTCCATTGTGTATATGTACCATAGTTTTTTGATCCACTCATCTGCTGACAGGCACCTAGGCTGTTTCCAAATTGTACCTATTGTAAATTGTTCTGCTATGAACATAAGGGTGCATAACTCCTTTCTGAATTGTGTTTCTAATTTCTTAGGATATATTCCTAAGAGTGGGATTACTGGGTCAAATGAGAGTTCCATTTTTAGTTTTTTGAGGAAACTCCATATTGTTTTCCACAGTGGCTGCACTGGTCTGAATTCCCACCAACAGTGCAGAAGGGTTCCTTTTACTCCGCATCCTCCACAACACTTGTCATTTGTTGATTTGTTGATGATTACCATTCTGACAGGTGTGAGATGGTATCTCATTGTCGTTTTGATTTGCATCTCTCAGAAAATTAGTGACTTTGAGCATGTTTTCATGTGTCTCTTAGCCTTCCTTCTGTCATCTTTTGAAAAGGTTCTATTTAGGTCCCTTGCTCATTTTTTAATTGGATCGTTTATCTTCCTTTTATTAAGTTGTATAAGTTGTCTGCAGGTGTTGGAGATTAAACCTTTATCAGTGATGACATTTGCAAATAAGTTCTGCCATACAGTGGTCTTTCTTGTTGTTTTGTTGATTGTTTTTTTTTTTTTCGTGTGCAAAAGCTTTTTATTTTGATGTAGTCACATTTGTTTATTTTCTCCTTAGTTTCCATAGCCCTTGGAGCAATATCAGTGAAGAAGTGAAGAAGTTCTTTCAGCGTATGTCTGAGATTGTGCTGCCTGGGGATTCCTCTAGTATTTTTATGGTTTCCCGTCTTAAGTTTAAGTCCTATATCCATTTGGAGTTTCTGTTGGATATGGTATAAATTGGTGGTCCACTTTCATTTTTTTGCATGTATCTGTCCAATTTTCCCAACACCATTTATTGAAGAGGCCGTCTTGCCTCCATTGTATGTTCATGCCTCCTTTGTCAAATATTAATTGAGCATAGTGGTTTGGGTGGGTATCTGGATTCTCTGTTCCATTCCATTAGTCTATATGTCTGTTCTGGTGCCAGTGCCATGCTGTTTTGAGAACAGTTGTTTTCTAATATAGCTTGAAAACTGGTATTGAGATCCCATCTACTTTATCCTTCATTCTCAGGATGGTTGTGGCTATTCGAGGTCTTTTTTTTTTATCCAGATGAATCTTTGAAGAGTTCTTTCTAGGTCTGTGAAATACGTCGTTGGTACTGTAATGGGTAGTGCATTGAATCTACAGATTGCTTTGGGTAGTATAGACATTTTAATGATGTTGATTCTCCCAATCCATGAACATGGTATGCTTTTTCATCCGTTTAAGTCTTCCTCTATCTCTTTTTTCAGTGTCCTGTAGTTTTCTCCAGATAGGTCTTTTACCTCCTTAGTTAGGTTTATTCCTAGGTATCTTAATTTTTTTGGTGCGATTGTAAATGGGATTGCTTTTTTAGTCTCTACTTCTATAATTTCAATATTAGTGTATAGAAATGCCATAGATTAATTGGCATTGATTTTTTTATTCTGCTACATTGCCAAATTCATTTATTAAGTCTATTGTATTTTGCATAGAGTTCTTAGGGTTTTTTACATACAGTATCATGTCATCTGCAAATAAGGACAGCTTTACTTATTCTTTTCCAATTACGATGCCTTTTATTTTTCTTCTTGTCTAATTGCAATGGCTAATGCTTCCAGTACTATGTTAAACAGGAGAGGTGAGAGTGTGCATCCCTGTCTTGTTCCTGTTCTTAGGGGAAATGGTTTTAGTTTTTGCCCACTAAGTATGATGTTAGCTGTGGGTTTATCATATATGGCTTTTATGATGTTAAGATATGATCCTTCTATTCCCCACCTTGTTGAGAGTTTTTATCAAGAAAGGATGTTTGATTTTGTCAAATACTTTTTCTGCATCAATTGATATGACTATGTGATTTTTATCTCTCATTTTTGTTTATGTGATGTTTCACATTCATTGATTTGTGAATATTGTACTCTCCTTGCATTTATGGGATGAATCCTACTTGGCCATTGTGTATGATCTTTCTGATGTACTGCTGGATCCCATTTGCTAGATTTTGTTGAGGATTTTGGCATCAATGTTCATGAGAGATATTGGCTTATAATTCTCTTTCATTTTGTTATCTTTGTTGGGTTTTGGTATTAGGGTGAAGCTGGCTTCATAGAAGGTCTTTGGAAGTGTTGCTTCTTCTTGAATATTTTTGAATAGTCTGAGGAGGATAGGTTTTAATTCTTCCTTGAATGTTTGGTAAAACTTCCTGTGTACCATCTGGTCCTTTTGTTTGCAGGAAGATTTTTGATGGCTGCTTCAATTTCTTCCATAGGTATTGGACTATTGAGATGTTTAGATTCCTCCTGATTGAGTTTTGGAAGAATCTAGGAATATGTCCATTTCTTGGGATGTACATATTTCTAGGTTGGAAGGATTTTTCTAGGAATATGTCTATTTCTTACAGGTTGTCCAATTTGTGGGAATAGAGTTCATAGTATTTTTTTAATAATCCTTTGTATTTTGGCAAGGTCCGTTGTTATTTCTCCTCTTTCATTTTTGATTTTGTTTATTTGGGTCTTCTTTCTTTCCTTTTGGTGAACCTGGCTAGAGGTCCATCGATCTTGTTTATTCTTTAAAGATCCAGCTCTTGATTTTATTAATCTCTTGAACTGTTTCTTTCGTCTCCATGTTGTTTATCTCCGCTCTGATCTTTACTATTTCCTTCCTTCTGCATACATTGGGCTTTTTTGTTGCTTCCTTTCTACCTTTTTGAGTTGTAGGTTTAGGTAATCTATTACCATGGTTTCTTGTTTTTTTTTGCAGTAGGCTGGTAGAGCTAGGAACTTCCCTCTCAAGACTGCTTTCACTGTGTCCCATAGATTTTGTATTGTTGCATTGTCATTGTCATTTGTTGCCATGATGTTTTTTATTTCTTCCTTGATCTCTCTGGTTACCCAGTCGTTGTTTAATAGCATGCTGTTTAGTCTCCATGTGTTGAATTTCTTTGTATTGTTTTTATTGTAGTTGATTTCCAGTTTTATGCCACTGTGGTCTGAGAAAATGCTTGATATGATCTCCATCTTCTTGAATTTCAAGAGACTTTACCTATGACCCAACATATGGTCTATCTTTGAAAATGACTCATGTGCACTGGAGAAAAATGTATAATCTGTGGCTTTGGGGTGAAATGTTCTGAAGATGTCAATTAAATCCATCTGGTCTAGTGAGTCATTTAGGATTGATGTTTCTTTGCTGAGTTTTTGTTAGGGGATTTGTCTAGTGGTGACAGTGGGGTATTAAAGTATTCTACTATGATTGTATTGCTGTCAATATTTCCCCCAGGAGGAGTTTTTTTTATGTATTTAGGTGCTCCTATATTGGGTGCATATATATTTACCAGTGTTATTTCTTCTTGTTGGATTGCTCCCTTTAGTATTATGAACTGGCCTTCTTTATTTCTTGTTATGTCCTGCACTTTAGGATCTAATTTGTCAGATATAAGTATTGCAACCCCAGCTTTTTTTTTCATTTCCATTTGCCTGAAATACCATCTTCCATCCCTACACCCTCAATATGTGTGCACCTCTTTTGTGAGGTGGGTTTCTTGCAGACAGCAGATATATGGATCATGTTTTCTTATCCATTTGGTTACCCTATGTCTTTTTATTGGAGTATTTAATCCGTTTACATTTAAGTTATCATTGATAGGTACTTATCTGTTGCCATTTTTAGTCTTTATCCCTAAGTTCCTTCTTCGCTTCCTATTTCTTTTTCTTACAGGAGACCCTTTATCATTTCTTGCAATCCTGGTTTAGTGGTAATATATTCCCTTAGTCCTTTTTTGTCTGTGAAGCTCCTGATTTCACCTTCAATTTTGATTGAAAGCCTTGCTGGGTACTGTATTCTTGAATTCAGACCCTTCCTTTGCATGACTTTGTATATTTCATTCTATTCCCTTCTGGTCTGATGACTTTCTGTTGAGAAATCAGTTGCCGGTCTGATGAGGGTTCCTTTGTAGATCACTTTCTGTGTCTCTCAGGCTCCTTTTAAGATTCTTATTTTGTTGTTGGTGTTTGCCAATTTAATTATAATATGCCTTGGTGTCGGTTTTTTTGGGTTCATTTCCTTGGGACTCTGTGAGCTTCTTGGATTTGTGTGGGTTTTTTCTTTCCTATATCAGGGAAGTTTTCTGTCATTACTTCTTTAAACAGGTTTTCTATTCCTTGCTCAGTTTCCACTCTTTCTGGAACACCAATTATGTGGATGTTGTTTTGTTTTCTGTTATTCCAAAGTTCCCCTAGACTCTCCTTTTGCCTTTTTTTCCCCCTAGAAGCTGCTATGCTTGGGTATTTTTTCCTACCTTGTCTTCTAGCTCACTGATGCAGTCCTTTGCTTCTTCTAGTCTACTTCTGATGCTTTCTATTGAGTGCTTACAGCAGCAATGTCATTTTTCATTTCTTCTTGATCATTCTTCATTTCTTCTTGGTTCTTACTTATATTATCGATTTTGTCTTCAATTCTTTTCAGTCACCTTATGACTATTTCTCTGAACTCTTTCTCTGGCAGGTTTATTTCTCTTTCTATTTAGTTTACTTCCTTTTCTGGTGATACCAATTTTTTCTGTCATATGCAGGCTGTTTCTTCATCTGCCTATAGTATTTCTTCTCCAGGTGTCTGGTTATGTAGTTCTCTCTCCTATGTTGATTTAAAGGCGCAACACGACCAGGTATAACACACAAGGCACTGAAGAGAAAGCTATTCACAATCTTAATAACCTGAAATAAGGTGACCACCAATAAAAGACAAATTAGGGGTAAGTAGAGAAAGAAGAAGAGAAAGATGAGGAAAAAAGAAAAGAAAGAAGTGGCAAAATGAAATTGGGAGAAGGGGAAAAAATAAAAATAAATAAAAAAAGAAGAAGAAGATGAGAGAAAGAGAAAAAAGTCAAAGAGAAAAGAAAGAGAACAAGAGAGAAAAGGGGAACAAGTTATAAATGTGAGGAGAAAACTCCAATAGAACAGCCACTAATCCCAACAAATGCTGGCAACAAGTACCTGGAGATTAATACAAACTACAAATAACAACTAATATCAAGGGAGGTGAGGGAAAGGAGAGGTAAAAAAAACAAACAAAAAAAATTCAAACAAAAAGCAAAATAAAACCAGTAGAATAAGCAAAAACAACCTCACAAAAAAAGTATAAAAAACCAATATAATCACTGTTCAGGCAAACAACAACAAAAAGGCATAGAAAAAAACAAATTTTTGGATAGTGAAGACAAGAAAAGAGAGTTTTG
The DNA here is from genome assembly GCA_004026805.1 of Lasiurus borealis. NCBI lineage: Eukaryota > Metazoa > Chordata > Mammalia > Chiroptera > Vespertilionidae > Lasiurus > Lasiurus borealis. Next base: position 17,730 of record PVJN01022547.1, on the reverse strand, counting down.
TATGGACTTGGAGTAAGGGATTTGAAATTAGATATATAAGTAGGGTGAAATTTTAACCAGGTAAAAAGAAAGAATAGGAAGTATCTAAAGTTGGAAAAGGGAAAGAGAAACAAGACAACAAGATGGGGAAAGTTAGGCAGAGAATGATGGCATAAAGATAGAGTTGAGATAGAGTAAAATTATGCTAAAGGAAAGATGAAAATAGAATGTAGAATTCTAATCCCAAAGTAAAATAAAGAGCAAATAAAATGACACGTTATTTTTTCCCAAAAAGGTAAAATAGTAGTAGTAATAATACTAGTTGAAAGTAAAAATGTAATAATTAAAAAGGTAAAATGAATTGAGGAGAAAAGAAAAAAAATAGTTTTTAATTAAAATATGCAAAAAATAAAAAAATTAAAAAATAATAGAATGGGCAGTAGTGGAGGTCATTTACCTCCACTATTTTTCTGTTTGGCACTCCTGTTTCCCAGTTGGGAAGGTACTGCAGTTCCCTGTGTTCCACTGCTGAGGTGTGTCTTAATCTCTCTATTCTTTTGTGATTATGCGAGAGTCAATTTGTGAGTCATCCACTGGGTGGCAGTGTTTTGGAATTGACCTTTGAGACTAAGCACAGGACCTCTCTAGGCTGTGCTTAGGTCCTGCTACTCTGTGGTATTCAATACCAGTTTGTGGTGATGGGTTGCCTCAGAACTGATTCTCTGATGGTTACTCTTTGCTCTGATCCCCAGGTTCCAGAAAAACTACCTTCCCCTGCAGTGTCTCAGGATGTCTCCAATTGTATGATCCTATGTATTGGACTTAGCAATCAGAAGCCAGGGTGTGAAGAGAAAGGAGTGCTGTCTGTGCTCTCTCCCTTCCCCGCTCCTGTTCAAGCAGCCAGGACACTGTAATAACTCCCAGGCTGTCCTTCTGCCTCTGATAAAAATGGGTTGCTTTCTAGAGCTCCCCTCTGTTAATAATTCTGAAGATTTCCTTCCACATTTAGGGATCACACCCTGCCCCACATTTCTCTTAAGAGCAGCTTTCCCCCAGTCCAGTTCCCACAGTGTGCGCGTCTCTGTCCTGCGGGACAGGAGACCTCACCTTATCCCAGGCAAAATCTGACCTTTCTGTGTGGCGTGTGGAGCTCCTCTGAATCTGAGTGTCTGCACCGATTGGAGAGTGGTGTTCTAGGTCCCCTGGCTGTTCGGTGGGTGCTGCAGCTGTAGCTTTTCAGACTGCCATAGACATCCACTTCCCCCTGCCAGATGGTGCAGTCTCCGCGTTCACGCTGGTGGTTCTGGCAGATTAAAACCCCATGGCAGTGGGGCTGCCTGGTCAGGGAAGCCCCATCCAACATTCCCCCACCTTCTCCTGGAGGATAACTGTCTCTTAACTTGCCAACAAACACTCCCAGTGCGATTCTCAGTTGCTCTCTCCGTCTGCCCAGTGATAAGGCTCCAGACATGTCCATTTATTCTGCTGCTATTTTTTTTCTGCCCCTAACCACTTCTGCCTGCCAGGGTAATCACGCAGTAACCACTCCTCTGCTGGCCCAATCGCCCCTAACTGCCCTCCCTTGTGTGCCTGGTCACCCCTAACAGCCCACCCCTGCTGGCCTGGTAGCCCCTAACTGTCCTCCCTGTAAGCCTGGTTGTCCCTAACTGCCTATCCCTGCTGGCATGATCATCCATAATCACCCTCCCTTTCCAGCCTGGTAGCCCCTAACTGCCACCCCCAGCCAGTCTGGTCACCCCCAACTGCCCTCCCCTGTAAGTCTTGCCCTTCCCAACTGTCCTCCCCTGGCAGCCTGGTCACCCCTAACTGCTCTCCCCTGCTGGCCAGGTTTCCCCCTACTGCCCTTTCCTGCTGACCTGGTTCCCTCCCCAACTGCCCTCTCCTGCGGGCCTGTTTGCCCTCAACTGCCCTCCTCTGCTGCCCTGTCACCCCCAACTTCCCTCCCCTGTAGGCCTGGTCCCCCCATCTCCCCTCCCTTGCAGGCCTGTTCCCCCCCAACTGCCCTCCCCTGCAGGCCTGATCACCCATAACTGCCCTCCCGTGCCAGCCAACTTTGGCAGCCATCTTGTGTCCACATTGGGGTGGCCATCTTTGACTACATGGGGGCAGCCATCTTGTGTGTTGGAGTGAAGGTCAATTTGCATATTACCTCTTTATTATATAGGATTATTATATAGGATTATATAGGATGTGTGTGTGTGTGTGTGTGTGTAATGTAAAGGGAATAAATACTAAGAGTTCTCAACACACAGAAAAAAATGTTTTCTTTTTCTTTCCACTGTATATGAGGTGATAGATGTGAATTAAACATACTGTGAAAACCATTTCACAGTATATGTAAGTCTAACCATTGTGCTGTGCACCTTAAACTTATATAATGGTGTATGTTAATTATATCTCAATAAAACTGGAAACAAAATTTTCTTTAACAAAATAAAAAATAATATTTGCTTCTTCCAACATAAATTAACTAGAATATCAAATTCTACACACTTGTGTTGTCTTTAAACCAGACACAAAACAAATAAATTGAATTTATAATACACCTTCATTAGCATGCTCTGAGGTTATCTACACAATAAACTAAGGCAGAACCATAATTTTTGTACTTGTAAATTTTATATTTTGACCTAATAGTTTATTTTTAAAAAGCAAATAAAACATATATATGAATGTTCAGTACTGATACATGCTACAGTATGGATAAATCTTGAAAACATTATGCTAGAGTCAGATATAAGAAGCCATATCTTGTGATTCCTTTCATATGAAATGTCTAGAATAAGCAAGTCTTGAGACAGAAAATAGATCAGTGTTTACCAGATGCTAGTGGGGAGTGGGAATGCAGTAGGTGCTAATGGGCATGGGGTTCTTTTTAGGATGATGAAATGCCCTAAAACTAGATAATTATGATGGTTTCAGAACTCTGTTAACATACTAAAAAAACCCACAATGAATAGTGTGCCTTAAGTGTGCACAATTTTGAGGGTCAATTTTGTGATATGCAAATTACACTTTGACAAGGAAGCCATTTAAAAAAGGAAATAGCAGCCCAATCATATGATTCAGAAATACAGAGGCAAAGATAAGAAGTAATCCAAAATGTTATGTTAGTTGTCTCTGGAGAATGAGAATGTGGAATGGCAAGGCAGACCAGAGTTTTTAATAATAAATTCTTTTGCACTATTAGATTTTAAAATTTTGTACATGTTTCCATTTGGTAAAAAGTCAAATGAGCTAAAAAAAAAACACACACATAAATAATGTTAAAAGAATAAATCCTAAGAGTTCCTATTACCCAGAAAAAATATATTTTTCTTTTCCTTTTCACTATATCTCTACACACACAGACATTGTGAGGACAGGTCCAAAGAGATCATGATGCATTGGATCTAAAGTGGGAGCCAAGATTCCACATTTTCAAGATAGGAGATTTGGGTGCAGGTAATCTGCTAATAGCTAGAAAATTTTGAGAAACACTTTTATACCCAATGTTAAAAATCAGTGTATCTTGTAATCAATGTGATCTCTTGCTATGTTCCTTTTGGAGTAGCAAGTTTCAGTTACTAAAGAATGATATATGCTTAAGGCTATGTATTCAATCTGGCCAAAAACTGGGCCAAGAATTGAGACCTTCTAACTCCATAATTAATGTATTGATATTTAAACTTCCATTATGTATTGTGGCTACCAAAATGAGTAAGATTTCTTTGCTTTGAAAAGTACAAGTCTAGTGGGGTAATTATAATGCCTAAAATATATTAATAAAGATTTTACAATGTATTTTTTTCACATTTCATGTCAGGATTAATACAATTATAACATGAGAAGAGGTACCTTTTTCACAGTTCAGTAGGGAATATAGTGGTGATTCAATTCACCAGAGACTCCAGGGAAATCAAAAGGGCTTTGTTACCTTGGGGGGCTCTTAGAAGAGTACAAAGCCCATGAGAAGAGGCAGAGTGCCCAACAGATATGGTATGTCCCAGAAGAGAGTGGCACCCACCTTTCAGCTGTCTGGACTTATTCTCAGGCAAAATTGAGAACTTTCTCACCCTACTCCAAACATCTGACAGGGTACTGGCCTTGCTAGTGCAGGGTTAGGTAGGAACCAGCCCAGCACAACTCATACACTCAGTATCTCATCTGATTTCCACAGGCCTGAAGGCAATTTTTATTCCCATTTCACAGATGACAATACAATGGATCCATAAGTGCTTGGTTGGATCCATAACTCAGTCTTCGAGTCCTAGAGATAATGTGACAATAGGAATTCTACCTTCATAAACTCAATGAACAGTTATTTTGATTGCTTGGTATATCCATTGAGTGGCCAGATTATTATGATCTCTGAATGCATAATAATCTGGCCACTCAGTGTGTGTGTGTGTGTGTGTGTGTGTGTGTGTGTGTATGAGAGACCCATTGCATGAATTCGTGCATGGGTGGGTCTGGCCATCCTGGCCAGGGGGAGGGGACATGGGCGGTTGGCCGGCTGCCTCCTGGTGGCATTCCTGGTGAGGGAACAATTTGCATATTAGCCTTTTATTATATAGGATATACACTGAGTGGCCAGATTATTATGTGTTCAGAGATCATAATAATCTGGCTACTCAGTGTATTTTTCTACTTTTAAAAAATATTTTATTTTTATTATTTTTTATTTTATGACAAAGTAACATGTTTTTAGGAGGAAATGTACAAATGAGAAAAAGCATAAGCTCCTCCACTGTCACCACAGAGAGAAAATCATTATTCCTCCTTTGGTCTACTGTTTCATAATTTTTCATACACATGGATGTATCGTGTAACATTTTCTCCCCCAAAATTGGCTGATTCTATATATGCAGTTCTGAAAACTATTTATTATTTTTACAATGTACCATGAACATATATTCCATACACATGGATGAAAATCCCCTACTAAAACAGAGAGCACTGTGTAGTTGGATCAAAAGGCTGCTGGTAATGGTAACAAGGGTGATGCCTAATGTAAAGTATCAGCATGAAGTTAAAGCACATTGCTTCGCAAATGCCTGCCAGGGAAAGCAGGGTTGGCAATATTCCCATCAGAGAAATTGATTTAAAGGATAAGGGCATTAAATATATGGACTGACTTCAAAGTCTTTGTGGCCCCTACCTCCACCCCTCACTCCCCTGACACCCTGCTGGCCCCTTGGGAAGAATGAATCCTGTACATCTCTTTGCATCCAGTGAAAACTACCTGTTTTCTGTCTTTTTCTTAGCTCTTCCTGAGCCCTTGCTACATCTCTACGTTCTCTCATTCTCTCCTCAATGCCAAAATGCCTTTTCTGAAAGTCTTTCTGATAGTCCTTGAGGGAATCATCCGTCCACCTGTCTGTTTTTTGCTTTGCTTTCTGGGGCACATACTCTTCAGTTGGGCGTTTTTCGGCAGCTCGCAGCTGGCTCTCTGGCTTGCCCTCACCGTGAGCTTTTTCCTCACCTTGGGACTTGCTCTGCTTTTCTTGTTTCTCTTCATCATGTGGCTGTCCTTGATCTTGGAGCTTTCCCTCGTGCTCTGGCTTCCCCTCCACTTCTAGCCTTTCTTTCCCATCTGACTTTCCTTCATATTCTGTATCTACTTCATCTTCTGGCTTTCCTTTGCTTTCCAGCTTTCCTTCATTTTCCTTGTAGACCTTTTCCATGTTGAGATGTTCCCTCCTTTGCCTGTCCTAGGAGGAAAATAGGAGACAAAGGAGACTGAGGACTTAGGTGGTGGAATGAAGGTCCTGATACTTGCCTTTATGATGTAGGGGTTTCCTCACAGGACCCCAACATTCAGGTGCATTCCCACCCATACTGTTTTTTCCCTTTCTTTCCCACTCTACACAGGTTTGCATGAGCCAGCCTTACAGAACTTCCATATGTGCTTCTCCGTGTATTTAAGCGCAGTATGCTGAGAAGTGTGTAAAAACAGATGTGTCTCTAAACTTTGCTCTGGCTTTAGGTGTTCCCATAACAATTTTAACTGGGTAGCCCCCAACTTACAATGACCTGCAAGAATCTTAACTGGTTTCTTTTTTGCCTTGCCTGCAATTGTAAGACTTACAGATCTACAGACACAACAACAATGACCAATTCTCAGATTTCAGGGGCACTCTAATATTTTCAAGAGGATTCACAGATGCCACACCACCATCTCTCACTTCCTTGTTCTCCCCCAATATCCCCAACAGCCATAAAGCACCAAGTTCCCTTAGGGTCCTGACAGAGGCACAATAGGAAAACTTGGAAGAGAGGTGGCAGGAGATGATGGCCTCTTCAACTTCTGCTCAGGCTTAAATCACTCCTACTCCCAGGGGTTCTGGGATAGTTGCCTTTTCCCACAGACCTGCACTGCAGGTCTTTCTTTTTCTTGTGCAACCACAGCCCTGAAGACCTGTAGAGAGACAGAAGACAGCTTATCAATGAGGGATTTCGAAGTGAATGACTGGTGACAGAGACACTGCCTCTTTTTGGACTATACTTGTCAAAACTTTCCCAATTCTTGCTACCCTTGCCCTTTTCCCTTGGGCCTCTGATCCCCCTCTACAGTCCCTCCATAACAGCCTCCATTTTTTTTTTTACCACTGGGCAATGACAGATAAAAATTATTTCCAAAGTGTTTCTCTATTTCTGAATCCTCCTCCCAAAGTTCTATCTCACTTTTTCTTCACTAAAATAAGTGAGGTTCAGGATAGCGGTGTTCAGAGGGCCGACCATGCTGTGCCCAGGTTTCTGCCTTATAAGCTCCCTGCCCCAGGGTGCCAGATAGCACAAAATCCCCCACTTCTCTGAAAATGGTGATGGTAGAGTTAGGAAACAGGGTAGAAATGTCCAGAGCATCATGCCACTCCCCCCTCTTCCACATATACAGAAAGATGACATTTTCCTACAACGCAAGAGACAAATTATTTCCAAACTCAGTAAAATTTTAGGTCTATGTTTCCCCTCATAACCCTCCCTAATTCAGAAGCTACTCCTCCTCAAGAGGAAGCTGGACTTCACAGAACGAACCTCTATCACTCTCATAGGCAGCAGCTGGCCACTTAACCCCGATCCCATGTACACGCGCGTGCCCGCGTGTATTCACACACACACACACACACACACACACACACACGCACACACACGCCCAAAATTTTTGACTCCAAAATGGGCAGAAGGTGGGGAAGATATATTGAGGGCACAGTCCTTTTCAGAGGTCCACCCCACCCCCCATCTGAAGATCTCAGGCTTTGCCCTCCTCCAGCCACCTAGCAGGGATCAGGCCACTTCCTTGCCATCCTCTTCAAACAGCAACCCTACCCCCACACTCCCTCCACCAGATAACCTGCCTCCTAGACATCCTAATTGATACCCATTTTCAACTTCTGACTTCTCTCCATCTCCTCCTACCAAGTCCTCCATTTCTTGCACCAAACGATGGGCATCAGAGGAGGGGCAGAGAGAATTGAGTCCTGGACCCTCTCTGGTGTTTGCTCTCTGCCACCCCCCACCTTAGGGGTCAGCAGGCAGCAGTGGATTTATAGCCTTCCCAGAGAGATGCCTCCTTCTCATATTTCTTTCTGCCCTAAGCCTGCACTTATCCAGAAAAATAAGAGATGCTACCCAGACGTCTCTCATAACATTCAATCTTCTGTACCAAAATGAATGGGGTGAGAAGGAGATTGCATCTGTAAGGCATACCAGGTCCTCCAGCCCCTATCCATCATCCTACCCCAAGGTTACCCCCACACACAGATAGACACATACTCTTGTACCGACCTGCAGCGCTATGGAGCAATTGGGCTCGCTGTCTCTCAGTCTAAAAATTTCTCTTTCTCCATGGAAATAAGGAACGTACCTGGAGGAGAGGGACTTCTGTACACATCGGCTCCTGATCACGTGAGGGAAACGTCACCAGTGGTCTCTTGTTCCCCTCCCACCAGGAGAAAGTGCGTCAGGAGCCAGCCTTTTCTTCCTTTATTATGCCCCTTCCCCTCCCACTCCTTTCCTTTACTAAACCCCCTCCCCTTGCCCCCTGCCCCTTCCACTTCTTTCCTCTGGCTGTGACCCTGTCACTCATTTTAGCCTTTCTTAATCCCAGAGGTCAACTGTGGCCCCTTCTCCCTGTGTTATGTGTTCTGTTTCATCAGGGAAGGGCTGCATCTTCTCCTAGGGTTACTGGACATTGGTACAACTCTGAAGAATTTTTCTTTCTCTTCATTGACCTTGGAGCATCTATGCCTGTAATTTATTTCTCTGCTCAGCCATAGATGGATGCTCATTCCTCCTGTCCTCTGAACCTTCACATAATAACTACAGAGTGTATTCTCAGATAAGAAACCAGCTAGTTAAAATAGACTTTGTTTTCTTCTAATATATATATATTTAGTTTTATTTAATGTACCACCCTCAGCATGGGTTGCTCTTTTTTAATTTAAAAATTTTTAATTTTTTAAACAACTCAGATATTGAGGATCAACTTCTGCTATTACAGGATATTTATAAAAAAGGAATGTGATAGCCGAGACCTGTTTGGCTCAGTGGATAGAGCGTTGGCTTGCAGACTGAAAGGTCCTGGGTTTGATTCCGATTGGGGGCATGTACCTTGCTTGCGGGCACACCTCCACTGTGGGGCGTGCAGGAGGCGGCTGATCGATGTCTCTCTCTCATCAATGTTTCTGACTTTCTATCTCTCTCCCTTCCTCTCTGTAAAAAATCAATAAAATATATATATTTTTAAAAAAGGAATGTGATAGAGCTGATACATCCTGGTACCTTTGCTCCTTGCTTAAATAAATTCTTGAAGTGCATGAAAGGAAAATGAGCTAATAAACATCTTATCCTTACTCTCCAGTTTTTTTTTAATGCTTCACAAAGTTTATAATCACTTTGAAATGCCTTGAAGAAGGTAATATCATAATATCTCTCTTTTAAAAGGTCTTTGTTTTTTGTGGCATCCTAATTTCTTCTAATTCCTTTTTTTTTTTTGCAAAAATGTTTCTTTTGTTGTTATTTTATTACAGATGTTCCCTACTTTTCTCCTCTTTGCCCCCCCCTCCATCCTGCCCCTGCCCCTCCTAGGCTTTAACCACATTATTATCTGTGTCCATGGACTATGCATACATGCATATATATTCTTTGGTTGTTTTCTTCCCGTCATCCCCACTCCCCTCCCCTCTGAGATCTGTCAGTTTGTTCCATGTATCCATGCCTCTGGTCTTGTTTTCCTTCTCAGTTTATTTTGTTCTTAAGATTCCACATATAAGTGAAACCATATGATAATTGTCTTTCTATGACTGGCTTATTTCATTTAGCATAATAGTCTCTAGGTCCATAGAATGGGTTACTCTTATAAGAAAAAAATTAAATAAAGGTATTTTCATTTGAGGAAGGGGAAAAACCAACAAGATTCCAAAATTCTGAAACCAAGTTAAGTTCATAACATTAAATTTTACTATATAGAAAATTTGATTGGCTACATACAAAATGTTTTTAGTTTTTATAAATAGCTTGTTCTGTGATGTTTTACTAAAAATACATGTATTTAATTTTCCCAAACAATGACCAAGTGCTAAGTAGACTTGCTGGAATCCAGTGATTGACACATATTAGTCTCGGAAATTTGGCTTGTCGCTATTTTTATTCAGAGATTACACTGTGAGCAAAGGCCACTGATGATCTCTGCCTTGTCAAGAAGGAAGGGATATGCTGGTTCCCAATCCCTTTTCACCTTCCAAAGCCTCTCATCCTTTGTATTCAGGCACTTGATAATTGCTCATTCCTAAAATATCCATGGAGAGGTGACCAAGATGGTGACCTGAATAAATGCCTTTGGCTCCTTCCCTCCCTCCCCCAAATTCCCACAGAGGCAATACAACCCCAGCAGAGATGGGAATGCTGTTCTGACAACTGAAAACCAGAACAGGTGTCTTCTAGACCCCTGCTCTCTACCTTATTCACAGTGCCAAGTGGAAGCTTCCTTGACCCTGCCTACCACCTGATTTAGGAGATGCAGTCTGCTGGTCTCTCAACTCCAGTATCTTTGCCTCCAGGGCAACTACAAGGAGCCAAGTCATGCTGTAAAGTTGCTGCCATATTCACCCTGGCACCCGCTTAGCCAAATTAGGCCAGTGTCTAAGGAACTCTGACTTGCTGACCATACTGATTGACGTAAACCAGGTGACTGCACCTGAGGAAGTCTGTACCTTATGAACTTGAGAAACCCTGATACATGAGCAGCTTGAGATCAAGAATAAGCAGAAGCTAAGAGATAGAGAAAGGACAGAGAGGAGAAGATGCTACTTGGGAATGAGACAGAAAGTGGAAGACACAAATTGCTGAGCCATGTTAAAGGGAGAGCACTTACTCCTTGGGTTCAAGCATTCTTTTTTCAAAAGTTGTTTTATATTTATCCTATATAATAAAAGCCTAATATGCTAAGTGTCCACTCATCCAGTCAGCCATTCAACCAATAAAAGCGTTATATGCTAATGATATGCTAAGGCTGCTCAACTGCTCGCTATGATGTGCACTGACCACCAGGGGGCAGATAGTCAACCGGTCAACCAGTTGCTATAACATGCACTGACCACAAGGAGGAAGATGCTCTGACAAGGAGGTGAACTTATTGCTGGGATCCAGCCAATCGGGACTGAGTGAGATCGTCTGGATATACCCTGGAATCCTCCCGTGGTCCCTCCATGGCTGGCCAACCTCTCTCGTCCCTCCCAGCCCTGATTGTGCATTGGTGGCATCCCTCAGACTGGCCTTCACCCTCTCACAATACAGGACCCCTCGAGGGATGTCAGAGAGCCAGTTTAGGCCCAATCCCACAGGCCAGGCCAAAGTACCTCACTGGTGCATGAATTCATGCACTGGACCTCTAAATATTTATATATATTTAGAGGGATATATATATGTCGTTTGGTCATCCCTCACTAACCCCCTCCTGGCTTCATTGCCCCATGCAGCCTGCTTGCTCAGTCATTTGGTGGCCCCTCATGCCCCCCCCCCACTGGCCTGGTCACCTCACGCAGCCTGCTTGTTCAGTCATTTGGTTATCCTTTACTAACACCCCTGCCGGCCTGGTCACCCCACACAGCTTCCTTGTTCAGTTGTTTAGTCATCCCTCACTAACCTCCCTATCGGCCTGGTTGCCCCATGCATCCTGTTTGTTCAGTCATTTGGTCGTCTCTAAGGCTGACCCTGCGCAGCTGGGCAGCTGCCATCCAAGGTTTGCCTGTGCCTTGCGCTGGCTCTGGGCAGCTGGGGGGCTGAGGGGACTGGGGGACTCTGAGGCAGATGAGCAGAGCAGTTGGACCCGCCTGGGGATAGGCCCAGCCATGCCACATGCCTGCTGCCCCGGTGGGGCTGAGGGGACTGGGAGCCACCATCTTGTGGCTATGGGTGCTGCCATATTTGTGGGCATGGCAGTCAATTAGTATATTCCCTCCTTATTGGCTATGGGTGCTGCCATCTTTATGAGGATGTGATGGTCAATAAGCATACTCCCTCTTTATTGGATAGGATTGGGCTTTCTTCTATTTTAATATATATGTTTAATGCTATAAATTTCCCCCTGCGTACCTCTTTTGCTACATCCCACAAATTATCATATATTGCATTTTCATTTTCACTCAGTTCAAAGTACCTTACAATTTCCCTTTTGACTTCTTTGAGTTATTTATTCATGTTTTCTTTGAAGTTAAATTTAAATACTGGGTATATTCCAGAGATCTTTCTGTTATTAGTTTCTCATTTAAATCGACTGTGCTCAGAGAACATACATTTTATTATTTGAATCCTGTAAACATTATTGAGACTTATTTTATGACCCTGAATATAGATTATCTTGGTAAATGTTCTATATGCATGTGAAACACATATTCATTCTACTGTCGTTGGTGGCAAGTTCTATAATTGTCAACTAGCTAAGTTGGTTCATACTGTTGTTCAAGTCTTATATATACCTGATAATTTTCTGTCTACTTGTTCTAATTTTTTAGAAAAGGTGTTGAAATCTGACTGTAATTGTTGACTTGTCTGTTTCTCCTTACAGTTCTATCAGTTTTTGCTCCATCTATTTTGAAGCACTGTAATATGTGAATGTTTAAGATTGTTATGTCCTCTTGACAAACTCACCACTTAAAATTATGCAATGACTTTCTATGACCATATTATCCGTGATATCATTCTTTGATCTGATAGTCACTCAAGCTTTGTTTTGATTTTGGTGTTAAGATTGTCCATCTTTTTTCCATTCTTGTAATTATTTGCATCTTTAAAATTAAAACAGGGTTTGTACAGACAACATGTATTTGTGCCTTCCTTTTATATACAATCTGATAATCTCTGCTTTATAACCAAGGTGTTTAGACCATTTACATTAATGTGATTATTGATAATATGTTTGTGTTTAACTTAACTTATTTGTTTCTGTTTGTTCCATCTGTTCTTTGTTCCCTTGTTCCTCTAACATTTTTTACTGAGAACACCAAATAATCCATTTTATCTGTTATGTTGGTTTTATTAGCTACAAAATTTTTCATGGTTGAGGTTTTTAATACATTTTTAACATTTCAGACTCTACCTTCAACTGATATCAATGTATAGAATAAGAACTTTAAAATTGTGTGCTTTAATTCCGCCTCTCCTGTCCTTTGTGCTATTACTGACATGCTTTTTACTTCCATATATATTATAGATTCTACAATAAACAGTAATCTGGGGGCAACCAAAAGGCTCACATTATTGTTTCCCCTTTCTCAGAAAACTTGGTCTTCCACTACCTAATGTTCAATAACTGAAAACTGCTTTACATAAAATTTGTCCAGGTTTTAGCTCTTTTAATTAGGGAGGTAAATCTAATCCATTACTCCATTTTTATTTAAAGAATAAATGTGGCTTAATGTTTTAAATGATGGCCAATCATGAAGGCTTTATTTCACTTCAAACCAAAGAGCATTGCCTATGCTATCTGGCCTTCCTGGAAGTGTCCAGAGTCTGTGTAAAATCCCTGCTCTGCCTCTGACCAGAAAGTTCAAACTGCACTATTTTCTTTGGTCACAAGGTGGCTCAAAAATCTATTTTCTGAATTTTCTTCAGTGGTGAGACCTGGTGAGGCCAAGGAGGAGGCTCCCAAGAAAGGTGGCCAGACCAAGAACAAAGAGGCAAGATTGGGCAAGGCCAGGAAGCTGGTCCCCCGCCCCCCATAAACAGGCAAGGCCACAAAAGCCCAGTGGGCACCATAAGTCAAAGTCAAAGATTAAAGGCAGAAGGAACAGCTCGGCAGATGCCAAGGCCTACAGGAAAACCAAAGCTGGTTTCAGGTCACCAAGGGTGAGAATGGTGTGATTTCCCCAGCTTTAAAAAAAGACAGTGAACAAGGTCCTTAAAGAGGCCATTACCCAGGGGACCAGGTAAGGATAGAAAGCCAAGGCTGCTGCTGCTTCTAAAGACAGTGGGTCCAAAACAGTACCTATACCATTGGCCAGAAAGACAGAGGTCCCCAAGGGCCCAAGAAGGTCTGGCATACCCACCAAGGCCTCATTGTCCAAAAGGACCAGTATGAAAGCAGAAGCCAAGAGGTAGAGGCAGGATGGAGAAACTAAGATTCTATTGGAGTTTTTATTCCCCAACAAACTATTTATTTTACTGTAACCTATTTAACAATAAGGGATTCTTTCCCTTAAAAACAAAACAAAACAAAACAAGGGAAGCTGATTAGCAGAGAGCTCTCTCTCCAGAAACTACAATTTTAAACCCATCCTTCTCTGAAGCTTACTGAGCAACTTGGATCTGCCTACACATGGAAGAATTATGTATTTTTTCTGGGCATATGCATGTCTAACTAAACCCCTATCATAATATCAGTTTACATGTGAGCACGCTTCCAGTTTCTCTTCATGACGGAACTGCTAAATATCCTGAGTTCAATGAAGACAGAATGCTTCTGTTTGCCATGGAAGCTGGTGCAAATACTGGCAATCAAGTGTAAGAAGTATGGTAAGGCATAAGCTTCTCTGTTCATCAGTTTTCTTTCCAACTTTAGTTTTTATACTTATAAACTTGTCTTGCACGAATGTGTCTGTGTGTCAAGCACTTGAAAGAGGGAGGTTTTGGAATTACTTAAGCATCTGGTTCATGGTGTCTAGGGTTTGCTGTGTTACGTGACATTTTCACCTGTCTATTCACTTTTCCCTTTGCTTTCTTAAGTGCTAGTGTGATGTTATAGTCTAGAGCAGGGATTGGCAAACTTTTTCTGTTAGGGCGGCCAGATAATAAATATTCAGGCTTTGCAGGCAGGCCATATTATTTCTTTGGCAACTATTCAACTCTGCCACTGTAGTGCAAAACTAAGCCACAGACAAATGTAAATTAATAAGTATGGCTGTATTCTATCAAAACTTCATTTATAGCTACCAAATTTTGAATTTCATAGTTTTGTATGTCACAAAATAGTCTTAATTTTTTTAACCATAAAAACTGTAAAATTTATTCTTAGCTCATTGGCTCCCCTCCGACCCCCCCCCCCCAAAAAAAAAAAAAGCAATAGGCCAGATTTGACTCATGGGCCCTGGCTTGCCAACTTGTTCTATTTATTTATTTATTTAATACATTTTTTAATTTTTTTTTTAACAGAGAGTAAGGAAGAGAGATAGAAAGTTAGAAACATCAATGAGAGAGAGACATCGATAGCCACCTCCTGCACACCCCCTACTGGGGTTGTGCCCACAACCAAGATACATGCCCTTGACCGGAATCGAACCTGGGACCTTTCAGTCTGCAGGCCGATGCTCTATCCACTAAGCCAAACTGGTTTCAGCTTTTATTTATTTATTTTAAAAAATATTTTTCTTGATTTCAGAGAGGGAGAGGAAGATAGAAACATGAGTAATGAAAATCACTGATAAGCTGCCTCCTGCACAGCCCTGCTGGGGATCTAGCAGACAACCCAGGCGTGTGCCTTGACTTCCTGGTTCAGTCAATCACTGAACCATGCCAGTCAGGCTTGCCAACTTGTTTTAGAATCCTCACTTCTAAGTTTATTTCCACAAAAGACTTAGTACATAAAATGTTTTTCATCTATTTAGCACACTCTAAGGCAGTGGTTGTCAACCTTTCTAATGCCGTAATCCTTTAATACATATAGTTCCTCATGTTGTTGTGACCCCCAAACATAAAATTATTTTTGTTGCTACTTCATAAATGTAATTTTGTTACTGTTATGAATTGTAATGTAAATATCTTTTTTCTGATGGTCTTAGGTGACCCTGCTAGCGGTTGAGAACCGCTGCTATAGAGCCTAAGACCATGAGAACCACTGCTGTAGAGCTTAAGACCATCGGAAAACACAGATATTTACATTACCATTCATAACAGTAGCTAAATTATAGTTATGATGTAGCAACGAAAATAATTTTATGGTTGGGGGCCACCACAGCATGAGGAATTGTATTAAAGGATCACGGCATTAGAAAGGTTGAGAACCACTGCTCTAAGGCAATTTATTTCCCAAGTTCTACTGGGACACTTAAAGCCAATAGTTCTGTTGAACTCCTCATAAAGATCTCTAGATTTGGGTGTCCATTGAATCTCTTGACATCCAACTGAGTATAACTCTTATATCCATAAGTTTCAGGGGACTGGTGTGAGGAACTATCAGATTGAAAGTGAACTCTGTTGCCTCACACATCTTGCATATTCTAATGAAGTAAGGAGGTTTCTTAGGAAAGAACTACACCTAAGTAAAGAGAACCAGACAGAAAAGATCTTTCCATTTTGCTAAACACTGAGGGGATGTCTCCACACTTTTATGGAATAGTGTGAGGATTCAATTCATTGGGAGTTCCAAAGAAATCAGTGTGACTATCTCACCTTGAGGATTCCTGAAACATCAATACCCAGTAGATACTGGGAATAGACAAAGCAGCAGAGAAATAGAAGTACCTATTTCTTAGCTCAGGGGACTTGAGTATAGAACATGTGGCTTTAAGAAATTCCCCAAATAGCTGAAGGGAATATCTAAAGGGTTGGTCATGCATATCCCAGTGGGAACAAGAGCTTGCAACAAGCTTACAAACTTATTGCATTAACAAGAACCCATAGCAACCCTGGGACGTAATATTATCTTCATCTTGATAAATACAATAATTTTTAAAGAGATAGGTCTCATTATTATAGATCCAGTCATAAAGTAAAACACATTCTGGTAGGAATGTTTAGTAAGTGTTCAGGTGGCTTTTATCATGTGGTCAAGCTATTCCATTAGGTAATATATACTGAGTGGCCAGATTATGATGATCTCTGAACCCATAATAATCTGGCCACTCAGTGTAAATCCTATATAATTAAAGGCTAATATGCAAATTGTCCCCCAACCAGGAGTTCGACAAGCAGGCAGGCTGGCCAACTGCTCATATCCCCACCCCCTGGCCAGGCTGGCTGGACCTTACCTATGCACAAATTCATGCACCAGGCTCTAAGATACAGATACACACACACACACATTGAGTGTCCAGATTTTATGCATTCGGAGATCATAATAATCTGGCCATTCAGGGTATGTTTGGTTTTGAAAAAATGAGAAAATATAGATAAGAAAGTAAATGCTTTTTAAAACTGCTTTATTAACCGCAATATGTAATGAGCATCTTCCCATGCAATAGATAAAACTCCCCTGCTCACAGAAACTTACAAATTGGGTCAAAACACAACATTCAATTAGAAGCTGGTATTAGGAGACTCACAGGAAACAAGTAATACTAAAGGCTTACAAGAAGGTACATCACAAACAAGTTGAGGAAGCTCTATCTCCCTATCAACTTCAGGGAAAACATCAGGATTCAAGGCATAAGGCAAAACTCATCATGATGGTCGTGGTGAGGGGGGTCAGTGCTAACTGCCCGCAGACTATGACTTAACTGCTTTCCCCTCAGCTTTTCCATTAGCTGTCTCATCTCCTCCCCAACTCTTTCCCTATTCTCTTGTCTCATCCTTGCCTGTGGCTCTCCAAGCCTCTGACCCCCATCCCATCTGTACTGCAGGATGGGCTGCCTAACACGGAACCGTCTATGATTTCCTCTTGGCACACAATATTCACCAGGCTCTCCTTTATTAGCATCTTGCTCCTTTTCATCCTTTATTTCATTTTCCTGGTTGGCATCTTCCACGTTGAGATTTTTAATCATTTGTTTCTCTTTGGACGCCATTGCTCCTAGGAGACAAGAGATAGAAGGGACTACTTCATTGGACTAATCAGCACCGAGGACAGAGGCCCTACTACGCACCTTTTAGGATTCAGAGGCCTGAATTTAAAACACTTTTTAAAATTGCATTTTCCCCACCTGAGGCTCCCTATGCCCTCTAGGGGGCCTCTAGTCCCAGCTCTCCCCCCCTCCCTCTGACTTCCCTCCCATCCTTCTCCCCAAACCCACCATTTTCCCTGCTATCCAAGTCCAGGCCTCTGCAGGCACCAAAATGGAGGACGGGATGGGGGTGGGGTAAGAATTTGGGGTCTCACGGCTTTCCACCCTGTCCCCGCTCCCGAGCACTGTACCCCGCACGGACCTGGGCCTATCCTTGCAGGCGGCTCCTCCTCCGGATTCTCGCCTGGAGTGCGCTGCCAGCAACACTTGCACCCGAAGACCTGCAGGGAGCCAGCGTGGGGGAGCGGGTGGCGCTGCAGCCGAGCGCTTGCCCAGCGGGTGCGTCCACACGCCGCCGTCCGCCCCCAACACCCAC